>CAEFZX010004422.1:0-35457 GCA_903066825.1 Alfaro cultratus | reverse complement strand
TGTTGTATGGGGGGATAGGGGAGTTCAGTCCTTACAGTTTGTGTCAGGAGGCGTTCAGGAGCGTGACAGCTGTGGGAAAGAAGCTGTTCTGGTGCCTGGTGGTTCTGGTCCGTAGGCTTCTGTAACGCCTCCCAGAGGGCAGGAGGGAGAAGAGTGTGTGTGCAGGTGAGTGAAGTCCTTGGTGATTTTCCTGGCCAGTATTATGTGTTTATCAGAAACATAGCGCCATTTTATAACACTATGTTAACTTCAGTTGTTAAAAAATGCTACAAATATCAAGTATGACTAAAAAAAATTACTTTGTAATTTAACATCTCGAAATTAGGCTTCTGTTGCCTTAAAAGTTTGCTCTTTATGAAACTCCGCCTTAAGAAAGTCATCACAACATGGCCCTTCCTTCTGTTAACTCTTTATCAACATTTTTACCAGAGTTGCACTGAGAAGTAGCTCCTATAATGAGCTCAGCAGATGAACAGTTCAGTTCCACCAGGTGTTTGCTAATTGCTACTGGCTAGTCTGAAGGAGCTGGATGGAGGAGCTGCAGGTGGAGGGCTGCTCTCCAAGGCAGAAGCTCAGAAGTTTAGAAACTGCAGCTCAGAGGAGGAGCTGCGTCCTCGAAGGCGGAGCTACGTCCATCCAGGCTTTGTGCACAGCTGAATGTTTGCCATAGAGATTACAGGATTTCTCAAACATTCATTAAAGAATCAAGGCAACACTCCAGGTATGTTGTAAAGCTCGAAAAAACTACATTTTACATAATACTGCCCCTGACGGGAGAACTCCCCAACAAAAACTAAAAGAATGAAAAAGGCTAAAATGCAGAAGATAATCCAGGTGCTTCATCACCTCCCTGCTGAGACGTTCAGCAGGTTACAGTATCTGTCTGCTCTCCCCACAACATGGCTACCTCATTTTCCTGTCCACAAGTCTACCTCGAACTGCGCCAGGAGCCATCTCTGAGCGTTGTTTGCCTGTGCTTGATGTCACTGCCACGGTGAATGTGTTTTCATGCTACCGCCTGTTTCAAAGCGTCCGCCGCCTGTCGAGGGGCCGGTTCTGTTCATCCGTCAGTCCCGATTGATACTCGCATTGAGCGATGTTGCGTGCGAGGCATGGCTCGTGAGGCTCGTGAGTGAACGGACTTGTCAAAAAGCAGATAGACCGTAAAAGCAGGGCGGCGATGAAGAAATGGTGCCTTTAAGGCAGAGAGGGAATCTCAGAGCGTTCTTTGCATGTCGTGAAACTGTGAAGTGTTTTGAAAAACGCAACTGATTTGTTGGGGAGTTGACACTCAAAGGAGAGCAGAGTTTTCGCCATAACACCAGATTAAAGTGGAATTAAAAGTCTGAATTCACCAAATACCTTAGTTGCAGGTTCTTATAACAGTTTGGGATTTTTCATTGTAGTTTAGTTTTATTTGTTGTGACTTCTTGTTTGTCTCATTCAGCTAGTTTTAATTAGTTTAATTTGTTTTTTGAGTGGGTTTTCTTCTTATAAATGGCTAAATATGGTTTGGTTTTAGTTAAATTTTTATTTCTTGTAGTAGTAGTTTTTGTTTTTTCATACTTTGGTTACTTTTTTGGTGCAGAATTCCATTCTATTGTGATAATGTGTACACTATGTATTCATTGTAATGAATACTCAACAGAATATACCATTTTCCTAAAATCAATTCATTTATTGTTGAACAACCAACTGACTCTGGTGTTTTCTGAGGCACTTTTGCAATCTATAGTACCATAATTTGGTGACAGCTGATGAAAACTGCTTGTGTGTGTGTGTGTGTGTGGGATTTTTAATTAATCTTAGATCAGTTTGAAAGATTAATAAAGAGTCATAAAGACAAACAAAAGCAATTATATCTCTAATTTCAGTTTTTTCTAGCTAGTTTCATAAACGCACAAACATCCAGTTAGTTGTAGCTTTCCCCCCATTACTCACTGCAAAGATGCTCTCTCAATTTTAGCTTTGGTCATTTTATTTATTTTAGTTAACTATAATAACCCTGGATTTAATCATTTCAGACTGACTATATTCCTACAAATGTTCTGACATGTTTTTCTTTCATTCAGATTTTTGACTTTAAAATGTTAGAGAAGATCCTAATTATAATATCACAACCTAATGCTTTTATCGGTTGAAAATGATTGCATTTTTGTAAATGTAGTGCTTTTCAACATCACAGAATGTCAATGTTCAATTACTCTAGAAAGTTTTGAGACATTTCGTAGAAGGTTACTCCTCTGGTAGAGGATTTTTATTTTTTTTTAAAAATTTACAATGTCATAAGGGAATGCAGCAGTAGCCTGTAAGAATAAAAAAAAAAAATTGCTGGATGATAAAATGTCCCAAAAAGTTAATACGATAAATGATAATATTGTTATTTTTGATACCATTTTCAAATAACATCTTGATAATGGCATAATAATGCAAGTTCCCCCTCTTAAAGACTAACAATCTGTGGTTTTGTAAAGAACACAATACTAGAACTGAAAAAATACATTAAATATCTGTAATAAAACTCAACCAAAAACCAATAAATGAAACGTGGCTAAAAAACCCACACCACCAGAACCATAAATCAAATGAATTATGAAATCTTTGTGAAGACAATTGCCCTTCAAACAATATCAATAATCAAAAAGGAAATCATCAAACTCATCTTAATTTATCAGGCAAGCAATTGATTAATTGCTTCTTGTTGCGACAGGCTTAACTGCTAGTTCACAAATCCCGGTGGAAACCAACCATTTTCAGTCCCTTTAAGATTGATTCTTCTGTACTTTCAGACTTTCCTTTCAGGTTAATTACAACCTTTAAACATGGCTGATCTGGGTTTGAAAGAGCAGAACATAATTGGCGTCACAAGCTCCCTGCTGTCGCAAATGAATAGTTTGGACCTCGGCGGGTGACGGCATAGGCGACAACCAGAAGGCTTCACGCCGTTCCACCAAATATAGAGCACACTTATTAAATGTATGAAAAGTCATTGGCAAGTTTCACTGCAAAAACACAAAATCTTGCCAAGTATTTTTGGTTAGTTTCTATCGCAAGCATCTTGGTACACTAGAAATACAACAAAACTAACTTACATTTTCAGTTAAAAAATAGGAGCTTGTTTTAAGTCAATAATCCCTTAATATTGATTAAAAAAAGTTATTGTTGGACTGGCGGATTATTTCACTTATGAGAAAAATGTCTTGTTATAAATGAGTACTTTTTTCACTGTTAAGAAATTATTGAAATCAAGCTCCTGTATCTTGCTGAAAAGTTACTTAGCTTTATCTTATTTCAAGTGTATTAAGTAAACTTGGTAAGATTTTGTGTTTTTGCAGTGTTGAGATTCTGATGATAAACATGAGTAGAAATACAGGGGAATGAGCAAAACTAATCCCTTTATAATAATAGAACATATCCAGTGTTGGAAGCAGCTGACTCCGCTGTGAGAAACTCCATCAGACAACCAAAGAAAAGTTCAAGAAATTCTTCAGGCCTTTCAGAACAAGTTTCTTCTTTACTTTTACACACTTCCATGTGTATTTTCAGCATTATTGATCACAGCAGAGATTCATTTGTATCTCAACATGGTACAGCGCTACCGCTGGGCGTCATTGCGAATGAATTGTTAATGTGTAGAGCAGCATGGCGATGCGGTGCTTAATGGCCGTGTGTGCGGGTGAGAGCACACTCAGCGTCTGTCCATCTGTGTTCGCCCTGTGACAGAGGCGACATGTTCACCCTGCACTCCGCCTGCCACACAGACACTTCTGGGAATAGATAACGCTAGCAACGCTAACAAAGCTGAAGGGATCAGAGAATAGGTTTTTGACACATGGAGGACAAAAGTTTGGCTTTGCAAAAAAATGCAGCACAAACAGTGATCAAAATAATAATGTGTGAGTAAAGTTCAAACTGCATAATTAAACCCCAAATTAAAACATAAACTCAGAAATGTGTTGCATAAACTGAAAAATGTTTGAATCCTAGAGCTAATAGGTCGTTGTGTTAGTAAAGTTTCTGAGAAGTGTTTCATGTTTCACATGGAGCTGGCCCTGAATGACCAGACTGACTCTGCACATCCTCGCTCTTCTCAGAAAAAGGATGTTTATGTCAAAACAAGGTGATCGACAGGATTAAAGGAACAGTATGTAGATTTTACAAAACAAATTAGCATCTGAAGTATAAACATGGTTTCCACTGTGCATAGGAAAGAATATCAAGGTTTATTTGGTGTTTGAACTACTAAGACAGGCAGTTATAAGAGAGGCTCTGAGGTTTTGGTGGATTTTAATTATTCATGGGTGGACGTTGTCCCTGACTGCAGCGCATCCCAGGGTTTCATTTTTAAGAAGCTGAAGATGGTTGAAGAATTTTTCTGAGCTGTTATTGTTTATCCTTACAGCAGGTTCAGTTTAGCGCATCACTCATATTCAATAAGTGTGCCAGTGCTGTTTAAATAGACATTTAGAAAATGACTGTGCCAGTTCCAGTCCAGATGAAACCCTGCATTTTGTGCACTTTACTGTACTTGACCCATTCATTGCTCGCTGCTCCCTGTGAAAGGCTGAGCTTGGACCCTCTGCTGCAGCTGCACTGGCTCGGGCTGCAGCTGTGTTCACGGCTTCTGCTGCTGCGCTGAATGCGCCAGCTGCACAGGGCTTCACTCGGCCCGTCGTCACCAGAGAGCGAGAGCCAAACCTAATCACACAGTCAAAACATCTCTGCCTAAATAATGTTTTAAACCTACATAAAGGTCATTATTTTTGTGACCAGCTGGCCTGATTTATGGTTATTTCTCAGAGTCAAATAAAATAAAGTAGAAATGAATCTGAGAAGGATCATTTCAAAAAAATTTACAAAATCTACATATGGATTTGAGCTTAAAAAGCAATAGCCTATTTAAAATAAGCGATATTAGAATTGCCACTTATAAAGATGTACAAAAACTAGCAGGAATCTTATTTGAAAAGAGGAAAATTGTGCCAATACCAACAGGGATGAATATGACACATCTTTATTCCTCTACTTACACCCTGCTCTCACTTCAGATCCCAGTCATATGCAAAACAAAATCATAATCCATGGTTCTGTTAAACAGATTGACATGTCCAGCCATGCATAAAGACCCCAGGCCTGGATTCTTCCCCAGGTGGATTGACATTTTTCAAGTCATTCTTGTAATTTTGATTGGTAGAACCTACAGATAAAATGTACTTTCTCAGAAAAAAGGCAAATATTTCATAATATCCATTCAAAAAGGAAATATCAAGCTTCTCAAAAGTATGTTTGTTACTATAAATACTAGAACCTCCCAGAGGTTCTGGTCAGGCCCGTTTGCTGGACACTCCGGAACAGTAACACTATTCAATTCAACTATTAAGTTTATTACATAAACACTTCATTCAACCTAAAGGGAAGTCAAATGTCGTAGTTTCATTTGGACAGCAGTTTTATAGATGCTACATCTGCACTAGTTTGAAAATGTTTATCTGTCCGTGTCTCCAGCTCTAACATCCCCCAGTCTCATTTACTCCCAGGAAATGTTTGCCAAAATTAGGCCATTAGGCTCTGCACCAGCCTAATTGGTCAAATGGAGTGTTTAACATTTAAAATTATTCACAGAAATACTTCACTTAATCAGGTCCTGTGTAATCAGCATCATTCAGATCAGCCAGTAACACAGAAACTCTGTAAATCTCTGCCCTTCACTTTCATCTCTCATGGCGAGTCAATCCATGTGTGACAGATTCTGCTCTCTTAGCAATATTCTTGCAATAATAAGACTGAGTTAGTAAAGCAGTTTGTTTACAGATCGGACTGGGGTTTTCAAAGCTCTTTGATGCAAAGATGCTGCACTCAGAAGACTTTCTGTCTGAACCTAGAGATAGAAGATGATGTTTTTGTTGGACACTGTGACAATAAAAGCTTACCTCTTTCTTTCTTATCTTCCAAAGCAAATATGCTCTGAATACGACACGCTTTGTCCTAAGATAAGCATATCCAACGATTACGGTGTTGTGTAGTAACCTCACATTTGTATAAAGTAGAAATCCCCTTGTCTCCAAGGAAACGAGGCCAAGTCAAGTCAATGTCTTACTTTTTTCTGACAGTGAACATTTGATAATTACTGTTATAAAACTCAAAGTGCTGTGAAAAAGTAAAATACAAGAATCCAAGAGATTCTATACAGATGGAGAAAGTCTGTAATTTTCCAGGTAAACTTGTAATGGAAAATTTAAGTGGGCATAATTATCATTTCTCTGATTGATTGTGTTTGTTACAGACTTTATTTTTCAGTATTTTTTCCACTGATGATGTGTGATTTTGTTTTTTATGTTCTTTCCACCCTGTTGCAGGGAAAATGTCCCTGTGGAAACAATAATGAAGTTATGCTACTTTCTTTTCACACCAAAATATTTAAGACTTTCAAACAATTTTCTATATCAGACAAACATAAATATAAATATTGGTTTCATTTATTTAAGGAAAAAAAGCTAATCGTCTCCTAAATCTAACAGTTGTATAATAACTGGCAGTATTTTATATCATTTCACATCACTTTGCTCCCTCTTCTTTACGGAATTGCTTTACAGCATAAATGGCCTATTTAAGGGTATGCCAAAACACCTTAATCACATTGAAATACAGACTTTGACTAGATTAATAAAACCTGAATGATTTCCAGGGTCTTTTTGATCTTGTCAGAGTTGGACTCAGGGATGTGCTTTGGATCATTCTGCCAGTGCACAACCCATTACAACAAAATGGTTTTGAAAAGTGTTGTTGCCATAACTTTGCCAAAAAAAAAAAAAAAAAAAGCCAAAGGCATGCTAGTACAAGTCCGTAACGTAAGTTATAGTTAGCATTTTATTCAGTCAGTCAATTGAAGCCAAGCTGTTCCTGAACTATTGAACAAATATCTGGAGAAAAACCAAACATAGGCCTGTTAGCCTGCTAGCTAAAAGACTGCTAGAAGACCTTGTGGTCTGGTTTTTCAGAGGTTGTGGGCCATTTCTTGTGTGGAGGTGGTTTACCTTCAAGCAACAGGGCATCAGAAGAAGCAGCAACAACAAGCTGCCATCTGTCAACCAGCCACCAGACTAACCAACTGCAGGGTTAATGTTTCACACTTTCCCAACAAATACACAAGTTAAAGTACTGCATACAATACAAATGTAGTAGTGATTGGACAGTCACTGCAAGATGACCACATGGTTTCTACGACAAACATGTCAACGCGCTCCAGATTAACAACCGTGAGTTCTCTGAGTCTGCTAATGCTCCAATCTCCAAAAAAGCGATTATGCTATTGGTTTTTTTTATTTTTTGCTGAAGTGTGCAATTTCAAGAACCTTTCAGGACCAAACATAAACATATTAAACATATCATTAATCCTTTTCTCTTTTTTTAAAATGTTTCTGTGAGCACCATTTCCACAGATTAATTTAAAAAGTATACATAAAATTTGAGTAAAACTAGACTGGCAACTTAGCAAAAGTAGGCACAAAAGGTAAAAACATCAAATTTCCAATCTCAACTGTATAAATACTTTGTTGGTGCTGCTACTCCTCAAAGACGGCTTTGAAATCTAATTGCAACATGTTATTTCCCATGCAGTCTACAAAGTAAACACTTACCAAATTCATTAACAAAAACATATCATTACCATTGTGTGAAATACCAGGCTTACTGTATGCATCATCCAATGTTATTGATTAGGGATGCACCGATTTATTGGCCAGCTGATTTATCGATGCCGGTTTCCCCAATTTTGGGAAATCATTGATCGGCCGGTTTTTACATGTGAAGCTGATCTTAATCACCAATTTTATCTACCTCGGCAAAGGTATTTAAATCAACTGCTATCTGCTTCTCCTCTGCTGTGAGAAAGGTTTGGCTGGCAGACCTGCCCACCAGATCAGGTCTATATGTTTGCAGTTAACAATAGTCATCTCACTGTTGGCAACTCACCAACGTTCTTGATACATTTAGCAACATTTTAGACAAAAAAAAAATTGGTATAGGCCAAAATCGGTGTTAGTGTTTTTTGTACCTACAGAGTATTTGTATCTTTGAACAGCTGTGGTTCTGGTTTGATAATTCTCTTTGAATGCTATGTTTGTCTGATTGCTTTGTCATTAATATTGAACCACAAACATTGATTTCAACCAGTGTATTTGAGGTCTGTTGGCTCTTTCCATGTTCAACTTGTCTTTGGAGTAATATTAGAAGGCTGGCCACTCCTGGGAAGGTTTACCACTGTCTATTGCTCTCAGGTTCAACATATATCATTTTTTGATTTCAGTTTTCTAAAAAGTGTGGTTTATAAAAGTTGCGTCATTATTTATCAAGGATCATTTTCTTGTCCCCAAAGTATCAGGCTGCTTTGTTCCCTCAGTAAATGAATTCATCATTTTAAAACATAATGTGTGACAAAAACAGACCATACCCAAAGTAATATATGAGGAGGCATTTACTGATTCACAGCAACAGAATATTTGAGCTTTTCCACAGAGTGAGAACATAGTGACACTGAAACACATTCAACTCCAAGCTGATGCATCAGCTAATCCATTTTGAACAGTCTGTCAAAAAATAGTTCCGAATTGCTCATTATCATTTTTATTGTTGCATTAGCTACAAAGTAAAATGATGAATCAACTAGTTACAGGTTGTTGTTTAAAAGAATATGATCCTAACTAGCAGCTACATGCATTAAGGTGAGGGAAGTTGAAATCCTGCTATCAACGAGTGTTTGCTGCTCATTGGGAATCGTTTCTTCCAATGATGAGGCTGGCAACAAGAGCAAGAGGTCCTGCAGGCAGGTACAGGACACAGTGAGCAGGGACTGCAGCTGGGCAGTCCATTCATCACATCCTGTCCTTCAGCGCTGTTCTGTCCCGGTAGGCCTGCTGCTCCACCATGGATCAACAAGGGACATGTTTGAACAGTTCACCCAAGGCCATGAAAGTTACTGCAGCAGCAGCAGCAGCAACATAACAGCATCAGGGTCGGCGTATCAAAGGAAATACATCAGACCTCCAAGAAAAAGACCTGGATCTATGCAGTGGGTTTGCAGCTTTTATGTTTGTCTACTGCTTGCTGTCCTGTCCACCTCCTCATTAATGGTTTAATGCACTGCTGCCCTTTATTTTGTCTGATTGTCCCTCCTGCATTACATTCAGATGTAATAAAAAGTCACAGGCTGATATTGGTCCATGCTTGCATTAGTGATGATGAAACATAACCTGCTGAGGTTTGGTAGGTTTTGTGTGTGGCTGCTGTGATATAAGAGGTGTGACAAGACACCGTGGAACGGATCTGGCGACATTAAAACGCTGCATCAAAAAAGCAGAATGTTGATCCACTGCTGACTTCGTTTGGTGCAGCAGGAGCTCAATAGGAGCTCAGAATGAAAACAGGTGTCGACACCCTGTTGCATCTGTTTTGATACTAATTTTGAAATAAGAATGGAAGAAGTTCTCAAGTAGCTCCGCTGTGTTTGCGGAATCGACTGACGATCCTTCGCACTCCACTGAATCTTTTATCTGACAACCTCTGCAGTATCCACTACAGAGAAGAATCACAGAGATAAACAGGGCAGCTATGATTTCTGTTCACTATGTGAGAGCAGCACCATACAGCTGAACATACAGCTGCAACCAAGCTGAAGTATCATTGCAGCTCTGAGTGACGAAAGAGCCTCAACAACAGCTTTTCAATAAGTCATCAAACCTGAACTGGAAAACTCTACAATGGACAGAGCTTCTTTAATACAGTTTGAGATTTATAAAACTTCTATTATATTTATGAAAGCAGGCAGCGGCAGCTCTGTCACCCCTAACAACATTAAAGACCTATTAAGGGTCATTCATCAGCATTTCTTCAACATAAAATGATGCCAAAAACAAAACTTTCAAATTCTTCTAGTTTTTGCACAGCCTGGGTTTTAATTATGTGGTTGGGCTGTAATTAAACTAGTCACTAAGAACATGGGAGATGGTTAGACTTCATGACAGCTGCAGAGGGTTGGAGAAACCGTGCAATCAAAGAAACGGGTGAATTTATACCCAACGTCTAAATTAATGTGATGCAAGGCTTTTAAAAATCATTTTTCTTAATAGTCGGTTGGAATTTTACTAACAGCACAGCTCTACGTGTTAGCCTCTAAAACAAAAGAGCCCAATTTTCACCACTAACTCACATTGCAGCAAGTCACTGTGGAACAATTGACAATCTTTGGAGCATATCCGTATACTTCCATTAAGCTGCATTGTTTTCCGTTGCACTCCAAGTAAAAAAAAGCCTGATTAGGAACATGAAACGCACACAGTAAGGACAGTCTTAACCTTTATGGTTAGACTTTAAGGGCTTCTCCTCTTCCAGTCTTTCAAAAAAACCATTTACTTTGAGATCAGCTCAGATAGATTTCAACCAGGAGCCATACATCAACAGGACATGTTTTTCGATAACATTATTGAACTCTCTCTAACGTGATAAGAAATTAGGCTTTGGCTCTCGGTTGTCTGAACGTACAGAGGCCCTCACGCCGATCCTATCAAACATGGTTAGCCGTGTTATTTTAATCAAGTTTCAAGGGAACTTGTGTGTGGGCTTCTTCACTGCGTCTTTGTGTGCATGCCAATCTAAACGTGGCCCCGTCCACACAGAGGCTTTTATAGTAGTCTGAGGTTTCCTAAACAGGACGGCGTCGTAAAACCAGCCTTGTAAAAAGCTCATCTGCTGCGCACCGGTAGAGAGATATCATAGTGTGTGTGCAGACGGACAGCTCTACATGTGGAGAGCATTAAAGCCTGCAAAGGGTCAGTGTGTGAGCGTATGTGTGTGCCTTTCAGAAAAGCTTTAATGAGTTTTTTTAGGGGTGAAAAAAAACATGCCTTGAGGCTGCTTTTTTATAAACTTTACACTACTTCACTGAAAGTTAAGTCATTTTTTAATTACATTTTAAGACAATCTGTGTGTGTCTATATAGTGTATGTAAAATACTTATACTAGTGAGATGTTCAGCTTACACCTTCAAATACAAAATTAGTGCTTAGTATGCAGTTTATGTGACCACACAAAACATCATGTTCAAGTTTAAAAAATAATCTGAAGATGAATAAAAAATTAAATAGATTCTATAAAAGGCATGTTGTTTAATACATTAATGTTTTTCAGAATATCAATAATTTGCTTACAACAGTTTTATACAAGTGTTCCTAATTGTTGAACTTTTCCAAGCCAGACTTCAATACATTTTACTGTTATTTTGGACAAACCAATGTAAGTGTAATACCAGGCCTGACGCATTTAAGTTTTTTATTTTTATCTCAAAAAGTGAATAGATCATATCCTTGCCCTTCCACACCACAATTATCTGCTGTGTTGGTCTCATACATAAAAAAGCAAGAAATCACATGGCTGTAAAACCACAAAATATGAAAAAGCAAAACGGATGTAAACATTTTTGCATACTATTTGAAAAAATATATATTTTAAGGTTTCAATCTTAGCAAATAAACACTAAATAAAAAGAAAGAACGTACAAAGATCCAAATAAATAAATGACTAAATCAACATGTATTTTTCCCCAGTTTTTACAATAGTTATCTGAAAGGAGAGCCACTGAACAAGACTCTGGGATGAAGACATGTGGCTCCAGGAGCACAGCTGATTGAATCTGCAGACTGAGATGGATGAAGGGTGTCTGCAGCTTTGTTCCATGATTTAGCGCTGTGACCGAATGGGCCGTCTCAACCCGCCCTGGTGGCGCTTCTCTCACATTTCTTGCAACGATCCTTAACAGATGTTTTCGGGGTCTTGGAGAAATCAAAAGTCAGGGGCAACAGGGCCCTAGAATGTCATGTGTGATGCTATTTGTGAACAACGCCTAAATACTGGGGGACGAGGGTGGGGGCTGAACTAGCATGTAGCCTAGAAGGCAGGAAAGACTGGGAATAAATAAGGAAGTTAAGCAGCCATTGAGACATGTAGAAAAAGAAAAACTTCCAAGAGAAAATGACTGTGAACACCTTGCAGTCTCGGGGTTGGGGACCACAGCACGCACAAACAACTAAAATCCACAAACACTTGAGACGGTAGCTAAAGATGCTTCTAAACACCGAATACACCTTAATATGTAATATTACGCTCAGCTTCTCAACCGTCTCCATGCTACCACATGGGCTGACAGATACAGTCTTCCTTATCTCTGCTCTTGTGTCTACAGCCAATCAGCACCAAGGACAAAGAAAGGCGCTCCTGGACTGGCCAATAGGGTTAAGTAGTGTTGCAGCATGGTATTTTGTCTCAAAAATTTTAGATATGCGCTCTGGAAAAAAAAAAATAAAAAAATAATAAGCGAAAAGGTCAATCCGTAAAAATTGATTTGAAGACAAGGTGGGCTGCTCTCTCTACCAGGTTTTCTGCATGTTTCACCTACTCAAAATGTAGACCTTTTGAGACTATTACGAATAGTTTAAGACCGAAATTGGTAGCGAACATCTTTCATCAGTCCTATTCAACATTTTAAATCAGACAGACATGTGGTGATAGGTGGTTAAAAAACAGACAAAAAAAAAAAAACACAACAGTTGTGAAAATGTAGGTCAGCTGGAACAGATGTTATTGCTGCATCCCACCAGGATATTGCAACTGACAAATATCATGCAGCTGTAGTTAAAATGAATAATCTTAAGTTTAAATGGAAAGAGGGAGACTTTGACACTGCCCAACATGAAGCAACAGTCCACTAACATCAGATTTGATGAATTATGACTTTTAACATAATGTAAGAAATGTTTTGCTTTTTTCCCTTGTTGAGGCTGCCTCTATGGAAACACATGTATATACCCATGTGTGCACATTTTAGAAAGTTTTCATATATTTTGTTTGTGTCTGAATGAAACCTTTAACTTGGATCGCCCAGTGGTGGGGGCTTTGCCACCGATGTAGGAACTTAGATGCGTCAGGCTTTCTGTAATGATTGCTGGGCTTGGGTCCAGTGAAATGACACCCCCAAATAACTTTTAGAAACCTGAATGGATGAGAGCCTTGTGGAATGGCAGAAACTTACAGATTCATATGTCATGATGAAGGCAGGGGAAAAAAAAAAAAGCAGAATTTATAAGCACCATTCTGCCACGCGGCAGACTGAAAAACCCAATGAGCTGCGGGGCTGATTGCTGACTACATTAAGCCTCTTAGGCAGGATGCTGATGAATCTACTCGTTGAAACGTTAAGGTAATAGTCTTGACATAGCAAAGACATAACTCACTGACTGTACCTGAAAATTCCTGCCGAACGACAGCAATTCCAAGCAGCAGCAGGTCCAATATGAAAGAGGACTTTGCTTTTATTACCATCATCATTACTGTATATCATTTCTGAATGTACAGCCATTTGGTTTCATTTAAATGTAAATCTGGGCACTCAACTGCGCATGTTGTCCCCCCGTCTATGGCAGCCCGACTATGATGATTCATTCTTGAATCTGCAGGCAGAATAAAAGAGTCCCTTTGCTTTCTCTCAAGGAAAATAACAGATTTAACCTTTGCCCGTTTCACTGAAAGCCCTGTGAGCAGCAAAATAAAAAAACCTTGAGATATTTTTTCGTTTTCTTTTTTTTGCAAGGATAACAAAAGTAGCCACATTTTGTCATTTTTGACATTTTTTTAAAAAAATGTTTTTTGTTTTTTTTTTCCTTTAAGAAGGAGGAAAGAGACATTGGGTTTGTGGGACCGGGTCAGGGGCAAAGCAGGGCCTGAGGATGCAGCAGCAGCAGAACGGAGGACAACGTTCTGCTGCTGCAGAACCCGGCCAGGCAGTGATGATTACTTGAGCAGCGTTTGACAAAAGTACACATGTCATGAGTGGGGAAGATGCTGTTTGCTAGGGATGCACTGATAAATTGGTCCCAATTTTCTTAATTTTGGGGAATCAGCAAAAAGCATAAACTTGCATGTCAAACCGGAGATGAACTGATCTGATATTGATATCTGTATTGGTTCTGATATTGGGAAAAAATAAATAAATAAAAAATAATTCTAGATTGGGTATTGGTCGAAGTCATGATTTATCTTACATTATTTAGATTTCCTCATTCCACTTTCTGAACCATCTAAAAGAAAGTTTGTTGCGGTTTATGTTTAACCAAGGTAATCAATAAAGCCAATTATTTACATTAGCTGATCTACTCCTAATTACACTGGCTGAACAAATTACAGTTCTATTTTTACATAATTTGACCAAGCTTGTGAAGCTGTTGGTGTATTTATTTGGGCTGTGCTTGTGCAGAATTATCAACTACATTCTTAACTAAGTACATTTATGTCTGTATTAAAAAAAACAAACAAAAAGCGTCTTAAGTCAATTCAGCTGTTTTTCTGTAATGGATCGGCATTGGTTGATGCATCGGTTGAAACATTGTCATTTAACAAAATCGGATTCGGCAGGTCAGGATTTTTATAAATGAGCAATTGGCTAGAAAACTGCAGCCGGTTTACCAATAACTGCTAAAGTTTATCAAATGAGGTGACACACATTCCAAGACATAAGCAACTGCTGCCATATTCAACTCTCACAAAATATGCTGACTTCGTAATCATTAGCACAACTTCCTGAATGTCTAATAAATGAACTGGATGACTTCAACACTCAAACTTGAATTAATCCCCTCGATTACCGCGCTTCTTATTCTACACAGAACCCACACTGCTGCGAAATCACACAGCACATAAATTAATCATCAAGCCCTAAATAAATGCACCTGCATGACAAGTGAAATCAACAAGAGCTTCATCGGGATTCAGGTTTCAAGAGATGTTACCAAAATACTCCCACAACCTCTTAGCATGTCCTGTTAGAGGGTCTTTTCAAACAAAATCCGATTCCTTTATCAAAAGGGAGTCACGGCAGGGCTAAGGAAGATGTGCGTGTTCAGATAACCCCCCGCGTGTTTCATCACAGCTGAGAGACCGAGAGCTTTTTAAAGCGGCCCCCCGGGCCGCACTATTCATGTGTTGCGCATGAAGGAGCCCTCATTCGTGACCCTTCGCGCAAGTCTCGTTTCAAGCCACCGGGGGCCCAGCTAACTCCGGCCATTGATCGTCGGGAGCTGAAGTCCAGCTGTGTGCGAGCTGGAGCTGTCAGGTCCTGCTGCAGCACCAGACCACTGCTGGCTGGCTGGACTCTGGTTGGTAGAGAGGGGGAATGACGCGGGTCGTGACATTTTTGTTTCGGCCTGTGTGACTGATGTCACGTAGAAAACAAACGGAGTCACGTGTTCCTGGAGATGGAGAATTCCAGGCCAGTTTTTCAAAGCCATTCGTTTTGTTTTTTTCTGTTTAAGAATTTAGAATTCTAAATGTGAATTTTTTTTTGTTGCCTGAAATTGTTTGAAGCATTCTCAGACTGATCATAACCTCTGCATGACATAATATGAACCGTTACTTCAAGTTTCATCATGGCCTTTATTTACTCTTGCTGCCCCAGCAGACGGATCACCAGGCGCTACAGTTTATCTAGGACTATAAAATGAGCTCAACAATTTTTATTCTAATGATATTTTTTGAAGGGTAATTTTGTTTACAGACACATAATTTATTCATGCTGTCAGTAGTAAGTAGTTTTTATCTCAGTTTTCTTTATTGCTTTAGGTTGTGTTTCATTTTGGATATTTAAAATGTCTTCCATTTTCAGTGTGGAATGTTCTGTACTAAATTAAAGTGTATTAGTCTTTGAGAAGGCAAACTTGGAACAATTTATCATCCAGCAAAATGCATTACCATGACAGGCCCAGCATCCACCAGTTCCTTTGTTTCATTTTGCTAATATATAGAAATATATAAAAAATATGTAGCTGTAAATTTTATAAGCATGGATAAAAAAAAACAAAAACAGTTTTAATCAAAAATATTGTTTGTGGAATCGAAAAAACCTTGACAGGCAAAAACTTTCAATATGCTTTTCCTACATTTGCATTACATTTAGCTGCCGTCAGGTGGAAAATAAAGCGGCTATTATTTTCCACTGTTGCAAGTTGTGGTACTTCTCTGTGTTCACAATTCCGCAAAATTATTTGAAGAACCTTCTCCCCCTGTGATGTAAATGTGACCCTAAATCACTTGGTTACCAGAGTATCTTTGACAGATGACTTAGAACACGACCCTGAGGTTCCTCTCTGTAAATACCAATGGTGACCAGATTAACCCCAGTGTCAGGGCAAGCAAATCAAGCAAATGTTTCACAAGTCCAAACTGCTTGGTGGAAGCAACAATTCAGTCTAGACTTGACCAGTCTGTGCATCGTGGTTTTCCTGCATATCTCAATCTGAGGTGGTTCTAAAACCCACATCCCCATTAACTATTTTTGTGTGTTTCACAAATATACTAGAGATTTCAAGAGTCTCAAACTGTGGCTACAAATACTTTATGAGGGTAATTATTAATAAAACTAGTAATTTAGATCAAAATGACCAAGTCAGGGGACCACTTGATCATCAAAAGAAAATAATAGCCAGGTACTTAGCTCTCAATTATTGTTTAGAATGACTCGCCTGATAAGGTTTAGGTTAGAAAAATAATAGATTTGTCAGGATAGCAGGGTGTGTTTGTGTGTTTTCAGGGTTTATAGTTTTAAACATTTCTTTAGATCAGCTATTTTTCTGTTTCACTTCAAACCAGTCAGTTCTTAGTTATTTTTGTTAGATTATTATGTCTGTTGTTTTCGCCGTCTAGTTTTTCTTGATTACGTTTCCTCCCCCCGTTGGTGTTGCTCCTCTTTGCTTCCCTGTGCCATCTCTCTCTCCCTCCCTCAGCTTGCCCTTTGACCTCCCACCTGCACCTTGTTTCCTAATTAGCACCGATCCGTTGTTCCATCATTCAAACTCCTATTATTTAACCATCTCTCCATCATTCACTCCTTGCTGGATCCTCCCATTAAACTCCATGTGCTCCGGCCCCTTGTGATGGCTTCCATTTGTAATTTCTTATTTATTAGTGATTTTTCATTAAACCTTAGCTACTCACTGATTCTATTTGAATTTGGGTTCAGCAAAACATAAGAGCATAAGAGCAGCACTGTTATCTGAACAGCAGTCTACTACACATCTGTATGGAATAAAATACAAACAACTTCTCTCAAATATACAAGAATTCAACCTTCAAATCAAACACGCTTAGCTAGTAATGCTCTCTGAACTACTGGGAAAAAGATAAAAGAATGGCGACATTAAACTAATAAAGGTACAAACAGTTAAATAAGATTAAAAAAAAAAATAGGACCAATAAAATGATGCAATGATGTCACAGTTCAGTATGAATTGTGAATATTGAGTGTTAATTAGTGTTACTCTAATTCCAGATGTGTTTAAACCAAGATAATCTGTGTAGTCCTCACAAAATCACACCAGAAATAAGCACTGAGTATTGTATTGATTTTTAAAAATCAATACAATCTGAAAGGTTTTGTCGATGAGTTCTGTTAGCTCGAAATTATTAAATGCTAGCTAATTCAAGAATTAGTTTAGACAAAACGGCAAACTTGTGTACTATGTACTTCCAACTCTATTTGACAACGAGTAATACAGAATTTTATTTTGAGGGAGTTATGCTTTAATAGTTTTGAACAAAATGCCTATACCTTTTAGAAATCAGTAAGATTTCTGAAGGTAACTTTCCAACCTTTTTGGAAAGTTGATTCTTAATCTATTAACCTCCATATAAACTGGTAAATTAATCATTTGAAAAGCAAAGTGATCACAAAGAACCTAATGTTTTGGTACTTAAATGATCTTTTACGTCCCAACCAGGAACTGCTACAGCAAACTGCACCTTAGCCACATTTAGCTTCACTACTGTTAGCTTTGGAAAATTTTAGAATGTTTTTCTTTTATGCCTCTAAAGGGCAAGAAAGGGAAAGAAGAGAAGTTCACCTCACTGGAAAAGTGGTGATTAAAACACTCAATGGGAGAGAGTTTTAACAGTTTTAACATCTCCTATTAGCTTTAGCTGCAGCATGCACAGCCCACCCCATTTGTAACAGGGTCTAGTCATCAAAGAATGCACAAACACCATGGAAATACTCAATAAAACACTTACCTGTATCACTCTAAGCCAGGGGTCTCAAACTCCAGTCCTCCAGGGCCAGTGTCCTGCAGTTTTTAGATGTGCCACAGGTACAAAACGCTGGAATGAAATGGCTTAATTACCTCCTCCTTGTGTAGATCTGATCTCCAGAGTCTTGCTAATGACCTAATTATTCTATTCAGGTGGTGCACCAGAGAAACATCTAAAAGTTGCAGGACACTGGCCCTTGAGGACTGCAGTTTGAGGCCCCTGCTCTAAGCTATTATTCCACAACTTACTGTGAATAGAGCAGCGATGGGTGGGATACGTTTAAACTGGTTGACATGAAAGATATTCTACAATGAACAAATGTAGAATTATTCATGGAGATGGAATAGAAAACTCCATCCCAATGAACATGAACAAGTCTACAATAAGTTCAGAGTTTTTAAAGCCTAGTTAGAAAAGAATTTTTTGTGGAAATAACAGTAAAAGCAGGGAAACTTGTGAGATAAATATATTAACAGAAGACTTCCAAAAGTAGCACAAAATCTGCTCAGTAGACCAGCACAACATATGTTTAGCGTTTGATTCTAGCAGAGTTTGAAACTAACAGTTGCAGTATATATTTTTGTTTTACTTTTTAAATATTTTTATATTCTTGCTGTTCTTATCATTGCTTAATTTGTTGCACTTTATTGGATTGTAAAACTCTTTGGTCAAAGTCTGTTTCTATAAACTGCCATATCCTCTTTCCATCACCATGGTTACAGTGTAAGCCTGTTTTTTTATTCATCCTAATCAGGATAAATAATAAACTACATTTAGTCCTCTTTACAACTTATACATGAATACCAACATAGCCAAATGATTAAATGCTAATTAAAACGACAACAGTTTCATGCAGCTAAGTGCTAACAGGTTACGTTCTGCGGCGTGGCTTCCTTTCGGTGGTGCGTTCACTGACAAATCCGACACGTGAAACACACGTCAAATTGAATGTGAAAAAGGCAGTGAACACTCCATCTGGCCTGAGTTCTCTGGAGCCACGACTTATTGATCTCTTTTCCCTCTTTTCTATGAGCTTTTTTGATGATGACTCCTTTGGTATCAAGAGTCAGAATGACAGGAGTTCTAAGTACAGCTTATCGATGCAGCTCGCCTTGAAGTGCTTTTGTTTCAATTTCAACCGTCACCATTAGTGGAAAAACCTAGATTTTACCATTCTGGTTAGAAGATGCATGAGAATAAAAAAGAAAAAGAGAGAGAAAATCTGTAGAAGAATGAAAATTGGTTTAGTGGAATGATAAACTGGGGTTTCATTATGAGCCTTTTCACAAGGAGTTGAAAGAGGCGCTTCTTAAACTATGGGTCATCATTTACAAGGGTCATCGTACTCCAGGTAATGACTGCTGATGACCTTCAGAGTATCTTTATCCTTTGATTATTCCTTTTATTCAGATTTTCCTGGCTTAAAGGCTCCTTTGCCTCACAAAAACCCTGAGCATTTTAATAGTTTCAATATCATCAGGCGTAGCTCCATAATTTCATTTCCACCATAGAATTCAGAATGAGAGAAATGAAACACACTCTGTAGGATCCCTCCATTCATCAAGAATCCCACTTAGGGCAACAAAAACACAAAGAAGCTGTTTTCACTTCATTCCATTATGCCCCTGCTGTGCAAAGTACAAAATAATAAATATGTTTTACCTGCAAAAGCAGCTTTAATTTGATATCCATTAGGTCTGATTAGTGGGAGTAGGAAACTATTTTCTTCCTGGCGAGTTTCTCTTTTTAAGTTCTGCAGACATACAGCAGCAGCAGCAGCTGGGATTCCAGATGAAGTTCTATATACATTTAAGGGATGCAGTTCCAAAAGTTCTCTTTGTTTGTGATTGGTTTTGAAAATTGAAGAGAACATGTCCCCTAGAGACGAAGAGATTCATTGGATTAACAATGATGAATCAATTATTGAGATGATCACCAACTAATTCAGTAGTTGATCAATCGTTAGCTCAGGTGTGACACCACAAAGTGAAAGAACAAACACTCTGAGCAGTAAAGCCAAAACTGTGCAGAAAGTATATACATTTTGCAATTAGAAATAAAAAATAAAAAAAAACGTCTCTGTCTGTAAATATGTTCGTCAGTTTTTTATTCACCTGGTTCTAATTCTACAAAAGCAATAACTATAATTAAGCACCTTTTGCTATTCAAATATTAATAGGTAAATCAGAAAAATAAAAAGATAGATTATCTACACTGATTTGTTGAGAAGTCAAGCAGAGATGACCTCTTCACATGTTGATGTTAGAAATACTTTTTAGTTGCGTCCTCTGCTCCCATAATCAAAGTAAAGCTGTTACTGCATTTCAGTCAATTTTTTTATCCAATTAATTGCCAGAATTATTAATTACTAAAATAATTGTCAGTTGCAGCCTTACGATCCACTTTTAATGCAGGTGAAAAGATGCAAACTTGGAAAAAAACAACATGAAAGTTTTGTAAAGATGCACAAATAAACTGGTCATCGATGAAAACCTTTTTTTTTTTTCTGCTGTTAGTAATCTGGATAAAACCTGAAAACCTTTCTGTTCTATCAGAGCTTAAACACAGTCCGTGATGCTGTTTGTTCTGAGCATAGTCAAAATTTCAAACCTTTACTTCTATCAAGCAATGGGTGGCACTTTTTTTTAAATTATTATTATTTTGGAATCAGTGTTTGCCATATTCCCAGAAAGAAAACTGGAAACCTGCATCTGCCAGAATAAGCCCACAAACCTTATTTTAAATTTCCAAATCTGCAAAATGTGGGGTTTATCTGGATCAGGCAGTTATTATGGGCTGAGTCTCTGATTGTCTTTGCACAGCGGGAGGTGACAGCATGGCAGAACGATAAAAGCCACGCGATCCAACAGACTCCACATGCACAATGAAAAGGCGGGCGCTCTCCCTCTGTACGCTGCAACCTAAATACATCACAACAACCAGTCCAACTTCATCAAGCAACTTTTCAGACTGTTCATCCACAGAAGAAGCATCTGTGACAAACACCATGACTGCACCCTGTCGTCCTCCACAGCAGCAGGAGAGCACAGAACGGGCTGGAGAGTTAGCAGCACTAGTACAGATGTGTGGGAGGCAGATTGGGGAATTTTGCAGCCAGTACATCAGGAACAAAGAACCAAGAAGGTTTTGTTGACTTTCAGCTCACAGAATTACAGGGAATTTAGTTTGGTTTTATCTCAGTGCAGCAGCTTAGAGTCCAGCTTTAGACTAAAACACTTTTGGTCTAAATCAGAAATGTTGCCGTCTTCTCAGGGTTTTTTTTTTGTTTGTTTGTTTGAGTGAAAAATGCAGCAACACGGTGTGTAGAGGAGCTGAGCTTCACCACCTTTACTGTGAACCAGCATGCAGATCGTTTGCAAAAAGGTTTCATATTACATCTGCAGCAAACGTTCTTTAAAGGAATCACTGAAGGCGCATCTTGATCACATATTGTATGATTTTTTTGCTGCATAAATCTATTTTTTTTTTCTTCTAAAAAGAGCCACTTTTTTTCTGAACAGATTATTAAAAGAAAACAAAAAACACGCACCATGCCTGTTGCACAGGCGTGCCTGCATCAGCCGCGGCTCTCCTCCACGCAGCGTGCTCTCGATTTGATGGATTTATTTCAGAACAAGTGAAATAGGAGAATCAGCAGCGACCCCAGTGACAAACAAGCAGCTCCAGCGGCTGACAGCGGAAGTTTTCAGCTTTATGAATCAATATGGGGGGGATCAGGACGAGCTACTGTAAAAAAAATAAAATAAAATGAAAAAACGGGGATGAACGAAAACGCATCCTGGTGATTGCATGTGCGCTTTGGAGTATTTACAACACTCCCGGATCAATAACGTAACGTTTTCATTCAGGCGACAAGTAATGCGCAACCACGAGGGTTGGCACGCAGAAAGCAGTCAGTGAGCGCAAAGTAACCATGCGTGCTTCATGGAGAGGAAGCTCCTACCTTTGGAGGTGACTGATGCCGGCCAGTAAAACCCACACAGGAGGCCCACGGCGAAGAGAAAGCGTCCTTTTGTCCGCGCATCCATAGCTCCCCACTGATGCGCTATAGAGGTGACGGCTCTCCGGATCCCTCGCGTCCCCCTTCGCCTGCTCCTGCTCCTGCTGCCGCTCCGGATTCCTCGCGTAAAGCGGGCACAGAGGCAGTGTGACGGGCTGGCAGCAGAGACACAATCAGGGGGACAAGTGGACGGCTGGCGGACTGGGCTGCCGGTCGAGGGGGGACAAGCATCTTCACTCCACTTTCGCCGTGCGTGCAGTGTGCGCGCAGCGGGAGAGACGTGCGCTCTCTGTTTACTCCCCCCTTTTCAAAGCATCATCAGCACCGGAACCTGCTGCGCTCCGACCAATGGCAGCGGGAGGAGGAGAGAGGAGGAGACGTGGGCTCCGATCGCTCCAACACCTCTTCTTCTACTTCTTCTTACTGTAATGCAGCAGGCAGAGGTCAGGCAAAGAAATAAACAACAGCTTCACTGGAGGTTGCTTGATAAAAAAAATAAAATAAAAATAAAAATCATAACTCAGAGGAGGAGACACTGATAACCTGAACTTAACCGGGTTGATTCTATCCGGGGTGGAACCAAGGCAGCTGCTGCTTAGGGTTCAGAGGTCAGCAGTGGCACTTGATTTTTAAAGCAGAACAGGGATTCTGCTTTAAAAATCAAATTTATTGAGAAAATTACTACTTTTAACTCCTGCATGTTTTCTGTATGTGTTGAATGATAGAATATTGTTTGTGTTCTGCTGCTTTGTGTCAATTAATTCCTAAGCTAGAAGCAAGTTAGGCTTTACTCAAAACAACCACAGCACTACGCACCTTTACTGTCATACTTTAGACATTGCACAAAAACCAGCACTTCCACAAAGAAACCACTTAAAATGATCAGCTTCTCTGCTTTTACTTTTCATAGGTATATTTTTGAGTAAGAATGAACATTGTTCTTTTATTCTATGAACTACTGACAACATGTCCAAAATTCCAAGCAAGAATTTAGTATTTATTTGCAGAAAATGAGAAATGGTCCAAATAATGAAACATATGCAAGAAGAAACAGCTGTCAGACCTCAAGTCATGCAAAGAAAACAAGTTGATATTCATTTAGAAACAACAATATTAATGTTTTAACTCAGGAAGAGTTCAGAAATCAATATTTGGTGGAATAACTATGAGGTTTCAATGGGGTCCAGTGCAGTGGGCTCTTCATTCTTTCCAGAGCTAGGAATACACATCTGTGACTCTAATATCATGATGCTTCCCCAGAGAGCTACTTTGATGGAGTCTGCTATATGAAACATGCAACACTGCCTAATTTCATTTGCCTGATAACTGATCCACTGCTGGTAATGACCAGGATGATTCCCTGGGTGTCTGTTTGAGGAGCAGGAGAACATGCGGCGTTGCTCCGCAGAAAAATACCCAGAAACATGCTCAGATATCCGACCTGCAGCCTTCTAAGGTTCCCTGGCTTATCTCTCTGCCATTTGATCAAACTCATATGAGGCTCTGATGTTTGCAAAACACAGGAGCAGGTTACATTCAAGCGCAATGTCTGTCCTGTGAAAAATCCCATCTCATTCCACTGGCGCCTTTACTGCTGTGCCAACACTGTAACAGGGAAGTGTGAATCATTGGGCTCATTTACATGTGAAGCAGGTGCTGGGTGAGGACACACTCTGGTTCTGCATTTTACACGTTTAATCACAGATGAATAATTCTGATCAAACCGTCGTGTTCGGGTTACCTTCCCATATATCTGCTTTGTTTTCAGAATCCCAACAAAGCTGTGATCCACCTGCACAGGTGTTAAATGAATTAGATTTAAATGACATTCATTTTATCCAAAATGTCCAACAAGTCAACAGCATATTGGGAGATGACAGGTTGAAGTAGGGGCCTGCATGGGCTGATGTGCAGATATTAATAAATGTACACAGTACCTCACTTAAGTCTTCCATACATTTTAGCTGTTAATTGAAATGAAAATGTTTGACAGTTTTCAAACTTCTTTTTCTTTTGTACAAATAAAAATTAAATTTGTGACAAATAATTTAAGTTGATATTTTTTAGAATCACCATTCACTGCAATTACGCCTCAGTTTGCTTTCCAGTTTTACACCAACTGAATTTTTATTTTTTTTTATTTTTAAGAGTTTCTATTCTATAGGACTGGGCTTTGACTAGGTCATGGATCTGCAGAGAGCCATTTTCCCCTCATTTCAGCTAAATAAGTCACTTGGAGCAGCAAATATTAGCTGATCTTCTGGAAAAAGATGACTTGTCATTTTTGATTAATGTCTAGTACAGGGAATTTGTTCTGATTTGTACAGAACCATATTTTTCTAAAATTTTAAAGGTTTTGAAGAGAGGAAAAAATGCTAAATTTTCACCAAACATAAAAGGATACATCACAACATTAAAAAGTAGATAGGTTTCAACTAAATGACAAGGAAAGTGTATTATATCTATATTGAGAAACATTTGATGGCTCTTTATCTTATGCTATGAAGAACCACTGGGGAAAGTCTCAGGAGCTACTTGTAGTGTCCGAACCTCAGGTGGACTTGGACTAGGCCATTGCATTGATTTAAACCACTCCACTGCAGCTCTTGCTGTATGTCTGGGCTTCATTTCCTGTGGTAAATCTCTGTCCAAATCTACATTTTTGGTTTTCTGCAATAGGTGTCCTTCCAGGGCCGTCCGTCCTGCATTTATTGAGAATAAATCACACACACGCACGCACGCACGCACGCACGCACGCACGCACGCACGCACGCACACACAGTGGGAAGTCAACTGGACTGAATTGGACTTAATTTAACGTGATCAGTTTAATGGGCAATTCAATTCAAAAATATCAAATGGCTAGCACTTTCAAAAAAACAAAGCATGCATTCTTTTTCTTCTGTTTCATAATTAAGTTTTAGTTTGTGTTGTTCTATTATAATGAAACAAACTGAAGCTCCTAGATGTAATGTGACATCATCAATAGTTTCACAAGCCACTTTAATCACTTTACTCATTTTTGATCGGGGAAGTAAGCAATCGATCCAGGGAACTATAGGGGGCGCACTATATCTGAATAAAAGTTCAACGGGCTCAATAGACAGGAAGTTCACAGTTCACAGGATGGGACTCAAACTCAAAAGCTGCGATGACAATATGCTGTCAAAGTAATAATAATACAAAAAGGAAATAGAGCGTACATCACTGTAATTATTCCACCTTCACATGAAGTGATTAGACCTCCTCAGCTGGAACCTGTCCTGACATTTTGGTGTTTGGTTTTAGTCACTGATGGGAAGTGGCAGAGGAAAGACGTGAGGGTAATGTAAAAGCTTAAATGGATTATCTTCATAGAAAACTGCCAAGGTTGTATAATATCATGGCATTCTATTAGTAACACGAACAGAACGAGATCCGTAACAGTCGGTGGATTGTGGGGGAAAGTCTCAGTGTGATGCTTTGTTCCTCTCAGTTTTTAGCTGCGAAGTCCAGCTGAGGTTTGGAGCTGCAGGTCAGAACCCAGAGCTGACCGCCAGTCCTTCTTCCCCTGACTGGTAACCTGACTGGTAACCTGACTGGTAACCTGACTGGTAACCTGACTGGTAACCTGACTGGTAACCTGACTGGTAACCGCAGGAACTCGGCATTGTTTCCTGTATTTTTCCACAAGCCAACCGTACTTATCTCCTTATAATTGTCTTTCCAAATACTATTTGAAGTTCAGAGCACATTATGCATACAAAATAAGCTACAACATACTGATACAATAAAATAAAGACATACACTGTAATGTATATTTTTTGAATGCCCTGCCAAAAATCAACGGACACAATGGTTGTAGTTTAATAAATCTGAAAAATGGTTTAAATAACCTGCACTATTTAAATTTTATATAAAAAAATAATATCTTTTTACCTATTTGTTGAAACTGTCATTATGTTGTGACATTATTAGCATGTGCATGAGACAAATGAAGCCTAGGCGTAAATTCAAGCTGGGAGACCAAACCCAGGTTATTCTCATCACTCATCACCACGCCCGACCTCAGCCAACCAGATCCGGAGAGCCGCTCCGGTCCAATCCAATCACCATCCAAGGACGCCTTTAAAAGGTCAAGCTACCCGGGGTCGACCTGCTTGTCAGCCCACTGCGACCCACCTCCTCCCCATCTCCACCTCCATCCGGATGGATGTCCTCCGGATCCCCGCTCGCTGGCTCCACCATCTGGTTTTGGTCCCAGGGGGAAGACTGTGCCAAGCTCACCAAGCCGAACTCCTGCTTGCGGAGATCCTCGGCTCACAGTCTTCTGCCGGGCCCGAGCGCCAAAGAACCTGTATCATTAAAAACTCTCTAACTGCTATTCTCTCTCCGTGTGAGTCTCTCCAGATTGAAATAATCTGTGGAAAAAAGTCAAGCCCCTCTACCTCCTCCCAATGCTCCCAATGCTAACTAGAAACAGCAAATCAGAGCCGGCAGGCTGTCAATCATCTTCCATGTGGCGCTGCTCATGTCCCTCACCTGCTTCCCCCTTTGCTCTCTGCTACACTGCAGCTAGCAGAGCCTGTCATGAATGTTCATGTTAGTTATCATAGCCACAGTGACGGCTGATAGACAGATTTCCTGTAACAGTAAGATGTTTCTTTGCCATTAGAACATTAAGCAATATTGACTGAAAGCGTTAAGCCCCTCCTCCTGGCTCTGATTGGATGGGGTTTTTTTTGGGGGGAGTCTTGCATTTCTTCAGACGGCTATACTAGTAGCTCAGGGAGGAAGTGAATGAGTTTGATGTTTTCACAGATTATCTGTCTCACAACATTCTGTCACAACACAGTGACAGTTTTAACAAATATGTAAAAGACATTCTTAATAAAAGGTACATACTGCAGCTTTAACCAAAAAAAACAAAACAAAACAAAAGAAACAGAACAATTTAAAGAGCCCAATCATTCAGCTAAAGAGGATTAATCATATTGTGGTTCCAGCCAAGTTGGATTTATCTTTTTAATGCATTGCTCTTCCAGACTGCATGCTTTGTCCTGTGATGTCATGGCGACCTGTCCAGAGTTGAACTGGAACAAAAAAAAACAACAAAAAAACAGGTTCCCTTCCATCCCTGGAAAAGGATTAAGTGTTCACAGAAAATATTCTTCCATCTGATGTGTAATCCAGTCAGATATGCTTAACCTTTTTCATGTTATCAGCCAAAGATATTTCTGGGAAGACAGCTTTTGTTAAAATGCAATTTTTTAACTGGAACCTTTGCGTTTATCATTTTTGCACAAGTAAACTATAACCAAACATCATGAGGTTAACTGGTAATAACCAACATTTTCATTTCTTCTTATACTTAGCCAGCAGAATTTCTTGAATATTGTCACCATCTTTACATTTTACCTTGATAGAACTTTTACAGATTTGCACATCAGTCATTGCATGAACTAAACGCTGATTCTGCATGACATTCATACGAGGTTTACAAGGTCAGTTTTTCCTACTTCTTGTCTTGCCTATTATCTACCTCCACCTCCCGCTCTTTACTGTATTGACTGAAAAAAGAAGGTAGCCTTTTAAAAATGCATATCTCCTGTTCCCACATCTTGAAAGTCAACAGTTACATTCTAGTACATGAAATGATGAGGGAAAGTCATTTCCGACAGTATCGTCCACTAGAATTTGTCAGAAAAAAACATGGGTGGAATGATTCAGATTGTTTTTTAATAGTTGAGGGATTTTCGAACGGGAACAGGCTGAAGCTTGTCTTTGAAAGAATCTGCTGCGTAGTTTGAGTTTCATCATTTAATCCGGTCTGTTTCTCTCATCTAATCTGGTTTCGCTGGGCTCCTTCACATTGAGAACAATATGAAGAACATACAGGCTCTGCATAAAAAGTGGGATTTCTGTCAACATGAATATTGCCACAGAAGTTCAAGCCAACTCACCTCTCGGCGCTGCTGCTTCGGAGTTCGACCTTCTGACTTCACATTTGTTCTTATAGTTGTTAACATTTAAGATTAGATTTTACATCATCTTTTTGTGCTACAATCATTTAGGTTATATGCCGCAAGCATATAACTTTATCATCATAGAAAATAAACAAACCAGTGAGATTGTGATTTATTTTTAATGCAATAGGTTTGTAGCTTAGAGGTCTGAAATTAGAAAAACACAAGCTAATAAAGAATAGGAAATGTTTTCTATCTGCTGTTTACTAGAGTCTAAGCACAAATTATGTGTGGATTTCATTTGGGTAAAATGAGGTGAACAGCTGAATATCATTTGCATAGCAGATACAATACAATAAAGTCAGCAGAAGCCCCAAAACAGAACCTTGGGGTACACCAAAATGCATTGGATAAAGGAGAGAACTGTGAAGACTCTGACAATGACTGGTATGACATGTTTCTCTAAGATTGCTCTTATGTGTGACTGAGTGTGTGTGTGTGTGTGTGTGTGTGTGTGTGTGTGTAGGTGTGCTTGTTTGTCCTCCATGTTTTCCCATGATGGACTGGTAACTTGTCCATGGTGTAGCCGGCTCTCACCCAACGACCACCAGAGGTCGCTAGTTCCCTCCCTCCTGTATAATGAGGCTAGGAGAAAAGAGAAGTGATTATGATACAGAAATAATTCTACAAGATGCATCCAGGATATCATGTGGGACAGAGTTCATGTGTATCTGTGCAAACTGCCATCTTACCTCTGCTCATATTTAATGTGTTTTGACTAGAGATTGGATATAAATATCTGTATCGATCTCAATATTGAAAGAAAATCTATATCGGTTAGTGACAATGCACCTGATCCATAGGGGCAGATCTATTCTGTCTAATTCTATGCTTGATGCTCATTATTTACCTTAGATCATATTAAGAATGATCAGAACTATTTGAAAGTGCAAATAGTTCTGAAAGTGCAAAATAAACTTTGTTGAAGTTTATTTTCACCAATTAGTCAACCTGTTGCATTTATCAGTTTCAGTTTCTTAGTTCTACTCCTAACTGCACCGACTGAACAAATATAAATTGTGTTGTTCTTACATGTTTGACCAGGCTTGTGAATATGCACGTGTGCAGAGTTCTCAAATAAAGTGCTTATGTGTGTGTTTGAAAAAAAGAAACGCTTCAAGTCAATCCAGTGCAGTTGTTCAGCTGATACTAAGCCTCAGATATCAGTATCGGAAGTAAAAAAAAAGAAGGTGGATCGGTGCAGCTCCAGTTTCAACCACGCTTCCTGTATTTCCTGCTTTAAACTCAGCTGCTCTCAATTCCATCTGATCCTTGGTTGAATCAGCATCGGATTAAGACGAGCGTCACGCACCGCTGTCTTTGCTAAAGTACTTCATGCCGAGACATTAACTGCGTAATATCATGCCAACATGAATGATGAAACCACGGATGAAAAGCACTGCTCTTTTTGACTGTCTTCTTGCGCCGCACAGCAGCATCGCTGGAGAAGTCCCATTACCTTTTTATAGAGCTACCCTTTCAATTATTCCTGGAAGCCTTTCTATCTGCAGAACAGTGCATCTAGCGGCATGGAATGCGCTGCTTGAAGTATGCTCTTCCAAGCACGGGATGAATGACACTACTTACTGTATTCTTATTACCACAGGCTGCCTTTTTAACAGAGTGCCTATAAAGAGATGCCATTTATCATGGCAGACACTAGGCTTGGCTTTTTATCAAACACATTTTCTCCTATGGGGCGGGAGTCTGTGCTGCACATCTGTGATGCAAAAATAAAGTCTATTGGACATCTTTATTTATATATTTTTGCTTAAGTGAGCAAACTAGTGTGGCTACTTCCAGCACCTGAGCCAGAGAATTCGTCGCTTAGCCTGTCAGAAAGTATTGAGTGGCTGTAACGATGAACATCCTGCGAGGATAAAATCTTAATTTCTTCAAGCGGACACGCTGGAAATCTATAAACAAACCAGCAGATAGAGTTTGATCGTCCGACTGCCTGAAGGCTTTGTCTGGTGGAAGATTACTGTAGCTGCTCCCAAGAGGTTCTGTAACGCGTGAGCCGACTCCTGCATGCATGCAGATGTGACACATGGCACGCTTACGGACTTTCAATGAGGGCAACCTGCTAACCATTAGTCATGAGCTAAGGTGGCTAATTGGGAACTTTATGACTGTGAGTAACATTCATCTGCTTCACCGTCTTTCTGACACCTGAAACACTTTCAATAATTATTCCATCACATTTAGTATTGGAGGTCGATATAGAGAAGCAGATCCTCTTATTTAGAAGGAGTCGGTGGAGGAGCAGGTATTTGCCTTCTGGACGTTTCCCTCTGAAGGTTTTTCAGGCTTGTTCCACTGGGACTAGAGTCCATTGAATGAACTACAGACTCTTTGTAGGCTATGGATGCCCCACCCAAAATAAACTATAAGCTCCTAATCTGAGCTACTAGCTGACCTATGCACAAAGAAACTTACCGTGTGGCTTGAATATCTGAGGTTTTGCTGATAAGACAATCTGTGTGACTAGGAAAATTGTGAAAAAAAAAATCAAGCTCTTCTGCCTGCTCCTTGTGGTCCTACTGCCATCTGCACAACTACACAGCTCGACCAGAAACAACCAATCAGAGCCAAATGTAGGCATTGCATTGAATCTAAGTCTGATACCCTTCTCCTGACAGAGATTTCTGTCAGCTCTCAGCCATCAGGGGTCTCACCGTTCCCTGACGAGATGCCGCCCTGGGTGGTTACTCATGTCACCCAATAAGAAAGTTTTCTGTAAGTTCTTATAACAGGCTTTTAAAAGTAACTAGTTTCAAACTGTGCTTCATTTAACAGATTCATTACAAAATCATTTATTTCTTCTTTTGTGAGAGAGGATTCATTTTGTTCTAAAATCTGAAAATGTAAATACATTTTAGCTAAATTTGTTGGTTTTCATGATAAAACATTTTTTCCCATACATTTTTAGAAGCATTTTTTGTGTCTCAAAGCGAGTTTTATTTTATAGCAGGGGAGGACAAAGTGGCTTTTGGAATGAAAAGGTTGCTGACCAGATGGTTCAGTCTGGCTATAATTCTAGCATTGTGCAATCCAAACACACACAAATTAACGGACTTATTTACTTATAAAAAATTGGGCCGCAGGGTTCCTGGCTTCCTTGTCACCACTGACAGATTTTTTTTTTTCTATATGATTCTTCTCTGAGCTGATCAGGGTCAAACTGTGACGTTCCTTTGCGGCTGACACTTTTCTCACAGACACAAGCCTTTAGTTGCACAAACTGTCCTCTGTCTGTCACATTGTGTGCTCTGTTACCCATCCTGCTGCTGTGAAGCCCCCCCCCCCCACACACACACACACTCCTGTAATTGTACACTGGTGGGATTGTTTCGTGATGCTCACAGAGCTGCCAGCTCCAGACAGTTTGCTCCACAGAGAGGGCAAATAATCACATCTCCAACTCCAACCCCGGGGATTGAGCAGATTGCAGAAGCTGCTGAAAGATGCTCAGTCACTAAAAGCTGGGGTATGTAACTATTATAAAAAAAACCATATTTACATATTTGTAAAAATTGTCATCATATCATGTTGTGAAATTGTGAAAACTGAAAACATAGAGCTCCTCTGCCTTTTCCCAGTGCTAACTACAGAAATACTTCGCTTGGTCAGAAACAACCAATCAGAGGCAGAAGGAGGGTCTTAGCTCTGTCAATAATCCTCATGTATGCGCTGCTCACACTCCCCCACTTTGCTCTCTGTTAACTTACAGCTTATGCCCGTCGGCAGAGCCTGACATGGACACTCCAGTTAGTTAGCATAGCCACCAATGAGGGCAGATAAACAGTTTTTCTGAAAGCGTAAGTTGTTTTCCATCATTTGCACAGTGAGCAGCATTTTCATGAGCTTGATTAACAGCGCTAAGACCTTGCTTCTGGCTCTCATTGGTTGTCTTTTACTGGGAACACAGGGAGGAGGCGGAGGAGCTTGATTTGTTTCAGAGCTGATCTGTCTCTCATCACGACATGATGACGGTTTTAACAAATATGTTAAAAATATTTTTTAATTAAAGTTAGATATCCCATCTTTTTTCATATTATCATCATGTCTCAACAAACCTCATTCTAGATTTTATGTAACAGGTTAGGCACAACATCCAATCCAGGCACAAATGTGAATAATGTAAAAAGTCCCAGGGGTAAGTATGAATCTGAGTCACTAACATTTTGATCAGGTTTAATTGGTGTGAAATATCAGAGCAGATACCGTATAGTGACTGATGTTTGATCATGCTGCTTTATTTAACAGACTGCTACACCCTTGTTTGGACTAGACCAAGGTTGAAAGGACATTGTTGCCCAAAGATGGTTTACACAAGTTTCAGGATGAACTAAAACAATTTGGGCTTACTGAGACATTCTGGTTCTGGTTCGGTTTGGGTTGAAAACCATTCATCTCTGTCTGGGATCTTATCCCGATGCGTTTTATTGGAGACCATTCCAGTTCATTTTTGTTCAACTTTCTTTCTCTGGCTCTCTGCTGCTGAATATCTCTCTGCTCCTTTATGCAGATTCTTTGCGTTTTCCTCCCTCTTTGGAAGCTCTGGCTATCATGTTCCGCTGCTCCATCAGATAACAGATGCTTCAGGGATTGCTCCAGGAAAAGCACCAAGCTGCCTCTGTGGCTTTGATATTCGACAATAAGAAAGAGCAAAAAAACCCAAAAAAAACCAGAAAACCACAGAGGGCTCCAAAGCCCAACCCACTGCAGATTAGGAGTGCTACAAGACGTCTTCTATGGACTGATATGACAAAAGTTGGTACTTTAGCAAGGTGCTACCCTCTTCATCTGGGGCAAAACTAAAACAGCATTTGCTGCATGCTAGGTGGACTGAAGTTATATAGGGATATTCTACATCACTCAGAGTGTTTCCACAAGTCCCACAAGTAGAGGAGTGTGATACTGCTTATTATCGTATCACTCTGATACCAAGTATCAGTATCGGTATCGGAACCATATCATCAATAGAAAATGAAACTGATACTTATTTAGGTTTTATATCTCAAACTTCTGACCTGTAGATAAATTTGTTTGTGTTTTCCTTTCAATCCTTTTGTTCAAACCTCAAACAGGATTTGCATAACAGTTTCTAGGTATCTACAAAGTCTTTAATGACATGATTTGTGTACACAAACATGGAAAAAGATTCTAATTTGAGAGCAAATTGAATTAAAATCTTTTTTGAGGTAGAGTTGACAAACTATAATACAAAAATAAAGTCAAATTTAAAGAGGAAATGTGAAACTAAAGCACTGCCCTGGTATTGATCAGATACTGATATCGACTTGGTATCGATATTTTGGAGCCATCTGCCCACCTCTAAACACAACTTCACACACTCTTATGTTGGTTTGAGGAAGCTGGGATCTAACACAACCTTCCAATTAGCACAAGAGTTCATGAGACAGACAATAGTTACCAAGAGTATAGTCCAAGAAAATCTGCAACGCTTTACTGAGCGATGATCAATTCCCACAAAGACACACCGCTCTGGTGTCAGACTCCTGCCTCGTGGACTTTCCGCTGCTCTGTGGAAGAATTTCTGTGAGGCACTTTTGAACTACAGGTGCACATCCTCAAGGTCTGCTGGAAACGACGGCACATTCCTCTTCCTTTAAGACACAACAGCACTCTGTGGTTGGGAGAGTAAAAAACAGAGGAGATGTGCGACGGTCATTTATCATAATCAGGACAGCAGTTTGGTTTTTGACCATGTGGAGGCCCACATATCGTATGCAGGAGGCTTTCCAGCGGGGCGGTATGAAGAATCCTGGGTGTGTTTTGACTTTTGGGATGAGGTTTTACCACTTCAAGAAAATACACTGAAGGAATCCAAGAAGCTGATGTAAAAGATCAACAGGGAGGCGCTGAGAAGTTAAAGGGGAGAGCCAGACTTTTACTGCCCCTGCAACAGAAAGTCAATAAAAATGTGAGTTTGCTGTTTGTGCCAGCTGTAACAGCCAGAGTAATTTAAAGGCCTGGCAGTTGTATTGATTCGCTTCTCCGCGGTTATGGTCCCAAAGACACCTTTTGACGTCAATAAAAGTGACAGAATAGTTATTTTAACACATTTCTTAAACAAACAAGAGATCCACTAAACAGCTAAGAATGGTTTTAATGGTGTGCAACGCTGGTTCAGACGAAAATATGGAAAACAAACCACATATGAATTAATTGGCCACCAAGGACAGAACTCAAGTTTCTACTGAAGATAATTTTCAATTTGATTTATTGTATCTTTATTTATTGTATTTAATATGTAAGTCAGGCAGATTGTATGTGTTTTATACCTTCTGATTATTAACTGACTAATGTCTAATTCTGCTTTTCAGACAACAAGTTTCTGCCAGATATTAAACCAACAATTCCTCCTTTACACAAAGTGACACCAGCTTAACTTGTCGATGAGATCGCGGTTGGTTTTCATTCTGGAAATTTACAAAAGCTGTTTTAAAAATGACCAAGCAGTCGAGGTCACGACAACAGAACAGAGTCCAGCTGCTTATAAATATCATGTCATATGATAATATGCTTCAGAGGAGCTACTTTGTTTATGAAACCATCTGCACAAGAAGCCATTTAGTCACTCACAGGTGTATTCATGCATGAAAGTGCATGTGGTCAAAACACAGGCACACAATTTACATCATTGCTCTATAACCACTCTTTGGTTGGTTGCCAATATCAGAATTTTATATATATCTATTACAAATTTTAGTCAACATTTGTCTTCAGATTCAGAATCAGCTTTATTTGATTTGTAAACACAACTAAGGAAATTCCTGCTGCTGCCCATCAGCAGCTGCGTTTCCACTGGCCATAAAATTGCACAAATTGGACCTGCGAAAATGAATTCCCCCAATGGAAACATATCAATTAAAAAAGAAAAAAAAAAAAAAAAAACATATTTTCTGATTAAAAAAAATTGTGTTAGGATGAGGTGGTTTTCTTAATATCGAAATAGATGTATTTCACAAAACTGTAACAGAAACACTTTTTTGGCGCCACACGAGTCAACAGCCGGATGTTACTACTAGCAGAAACGTTGAAGACGATGACAGGAAGTAGGAGGATGATGGTTTTGTTTTTTCCAGACAATGTCCATCTGCCTCCACCAGAGCTCTCACAGCATCACACGGTTCATAAAAAGTTATGTCATTCTAAAGTGTTGACTCTACAGCACAGGTGTCAAACTCCAGGCCTCAAGGGCCGCTGTCCTGCAGTTTTTAGATGTGCCACAGGTACAAAACACTGGAATGAAATGGCTTAATTACCTCCTCCTTGTGTAGA
>CAEFZX010004419.1:0-190534 GCA_903066825.1 Alfaro cultratus | reverse complement strand
GGGGTTATGTATAAACAGAGAGTAGTAGCAAGGAGCTATAAAATATTGTGTGTAAATATAAATATGGGAGCTATGTGTACAGATTATACAGATTATACAAGAATGTTAGGACATGGATTATATATGTATTAGTGGGTTTATAATACAAAATACATAATGGCAGATAATGTTTACAGATTATGTATGTGTGTGAGGGGAACAATTAAGTGGTCACAGAGTAAAAAGTGTCCGAATATAAATGCAAATTTCACTTTTCAGATTTTTATCAATAAATATTTCGAAGACCATGTGTTCTTTCCTTCCACTTCTCCAGTGTACACTACTTTTTTGGTACATCACATAAATTCTCAGTAAACTATATTAAGGTATTTGGCTGTAAAATGAAAACGCTCCAAAGAAAATGTCAAAAACTATAAATATTCAATATCAATTCACTTGCTGTCTAGATATGATAGTAAGGAAGACAAAGTGTACACACATTACTAGTGAACAAACACAGCATCACCCAGATTTTGTTTTTACATAATACTATGTGGTATTACTTTACCTTCTGGATCGCTTCAAGCTTTCCTGTGGAATAAATATTGACCTCAACAAGTAAAGCGAAAAAAAAAGAGGGTGCAGTACCACTTATGACCAGCTGATGGCATGATAGACATATGACCCAATAAATTTTAGTGATCAGTGTCTGTGTGTGTGTTTTAACATTTCTCGTCTTTTCCAACAAATCCTACATTGTGAGGGTCCACTGCTTCTTATGGGGCCCACAAAATGGGCCCCATAATAAGACGTGCTGTTCATTCATGAAAAATGAATGGAAGTCATTGCAAAGTTCATGTAAAGACACACAGACACACTATGGGTGTTTGACCTGTGTTTGACCTGCAGTGCTCCAGTCAAATCTATTTTCAGTAGATCAACAACTGCAGTCAAAGAAGTGTCAGCAAATCATTAGGATCAGGAAGAGTGAAAATGCTGCAAGTTTCACTTCATGTGAATTGTGAAAAATAGGTTTAATGGAGGGGTTTTTGACAAATAAATGCTCCTAAACCCTCCTAAAAATCAAAAGCAGACAGATCAGTTTCCACATCAGGCTCCAATTTTGTGATGTCCAGTTAAGTTCAATCAAAAACAAGAGGGCAACTAGTGTCAGGTATCTGGTATTCATTTTTCTGACTAGATTATCCATGTTAGAACAATTTTTCATAGCTTTGTTTTCACAGGATCACTACAGTCATAGTTGCTTTGACAAAGAGTATAATATTTGGTTGCTGAGTTTACTTGAGAAACTTTAGATTTCTCCCACTTACAAACTTTGCACGTTAAATCTGATTCTTGTGTAAGGCATTATATTGATTTATGGAAGCTTTTCTTGTATGAACTATCACTATAGTTACATTCCTCTAACACTGAGGTATCTATTTAAAAATATGCTGTGATACCCATGGCCAATAAAATGTTTTATATAGAAAACGAGAAAAGTAGGGAAGGCATTTAGCTGGTGTCTTGAGCTTGGGAAAAGTTATGTGTACATTGAACACTAATTTTTGAACAGTAGCGTTCAACACCGCTGCCAGCATTCTGAGGTATGGCCGGCTAAGCAAGCTCACCGTGATGCCAAAAGAAGTCTCCAAAAACCATCAAATGTCCTCAGGGAACCTGCAGCTTGAAAGTGCATACCAGTGCAATCAGAAAGAGACTGCATAAGTGAAGCGTTCCTGGGAAGTGAGTAAGGGGGAAACCTTTGCTAGCTAAGAAAAACATGAAGACCAGACCAAATTTTGAGAGAAAGAACATATACAAAAGCCAGAACTTCTGGAATAAAGTTCTCTAGTCCATGGGAGTTCATCTCCAATCCTTAAGGGCCGGTGTTCTGCCGTTTTAGTTGCCATGACTTCAAATGACTCTGCTTGATTAAGAAAGAAGTTTTGCTGCACAGTTTGAAACATCAAGTCCCTGGTAGCATTTCCAAATAACATCAGTGCTTCCATTTTGGCTGCTTATAGTCATAGCACTGCAACTCATCTGACAGGGTAACATTAATCACTTAACCATCTAACCATTAATTAGGAAGCAAAACGTGACCTTTACAGTAGAGAAACCTTTAAAAATAGCTAAATCAGCGCAGAGAGTACTTCATAGAAAATAGCCTGTCCCGAAACATTTAAAGTTACACCTTGTGGAAGTAGCAGCACCACAGATTGACCAGCATTACCTCTGATTTGGCAACGGTGCACCTCATTTCAAAGCTTGATGATTTATTTTTCAGTGAAAGCCTGCCCAACTGCGTCACAGCCCTGAGTGTGGCCGATCCTATCTTCCTCTTGGCGCTTCTCAGATATGATCAACTAGCCACATTGTCATCCATCTCTCACCCACAAACCAAAAACACACAGCTGAAATCATAGACCGTATCGTGTTTTCTAGCATTCTGCAATTCACTTCTGTGCTATTTACTTTACTACATTGTAGGCCTCCACAAAACCGGTTAGATGCTTCCAGCGAAGTCTAAATTTGCAGATATCATTGCCACTAAGTGTAGGAGTGTGAAGCCATCATGAAAAGGAGAAACACGGAGAAAGAGGAGGTGAAGATGCTATGACCCATTGACTCCTGTTTAAGCTGCAGCAGAGGCTGTGTGAAACACCACTGTAAAGATGGAGCTAGATTTCTGACACATGGGTTGAGAAAAGAGCTGAGGACAACAGAAAAAGTGTTAAAATGTTCAAATCTACTGACAATCAAGAAAAAAGAAAAAAAAAAGAACTTTTTATCTTGAGTTGAACACTATGCCTTTGGTTGAAGGAAATTTAAGTGTGTTAAACACTTACAGATGGCAGCTACTTCAGAGAGGCTGCTGAATGAACACCTCATCCATGACCGTTCTGGAGAAATGTGACTCACAGATGGACACCAGAGATGGGAGGCACTTCTGAGAAGTGAAACTGCATTTTTGATACTTAACACTGGCAAAAGAGTTATGCTAATCAAGGAACAAATAACACAAAGATTAAGAAGAGTTTTATTTCTGCTACTTTGTGATCTATAAAAAAATGTAGATACGTGATGTGAGACATGTATCTAGTTTATCTTCTCCAATAATCCATTTTAAGAAAAAAATTGCATCATCCAGTTCTATCAGATGCAGAAAAACTAAACAAAAATAGAAATTGTATTCCAACAAGCAGTAACTGAACAATTAAGGACGCACAGCTAATGATAGATGTAGAGGCAAAAATCTGCAAGTGAAGATTAAAAATCGTCTTGTATATCTTGGCATGTTTTTACAATGCAACCCGGAGCATTTCTTTTCCTCCAGCATAATTTCTCAGAACTTTTTTATTTTACCCTGGCCTTTACTTCTGTTCATTTCTACTGTGGTGTTCAAAACTGGGTTGTTTATGAAAATGACATCTGCTGAAGTTGAGAAGGTTCTCATCCCTGAAGAGTACTGCTGCTTCAGCATCAACGATTTGAGGAGTGCTAAATTGTTTAGCTGTGCAATGTTTCTATTCTTATTTGGAGTTTATGTTCGTCAAATCGGCTAGCTTTATCCACTGCTACACAACTCTGCAAAGAAAAGGGTAAACTATTGAGACCTTCAGTTGTTCCTTGGCTTTCCAAGACTTGACGTTATTTGAAAATTACCCTGTGGATTCAAAGAAATCAGCTGATGAAGTGGTTTAATACAGAATACGTCTGGTTAGTGTTTTCTAACAATCTGGGAATTCTGCTTCCTAACAACCTCACGGTGAGATGCATCTTTCTCCTTCTGTTACCAATGATTAATTAGAGCATCAATTGAAAAAAAGTATCTGATTTTATAAGAGATTTAATTTAATCAAGAGGGAAACAGAGGGAGAAAGAGAGAAGATGTTGCAGCAACAATAAGAAGGTAGGATTTTCAGCAATAAATCTGTAAGTCTGAATTCTGTTCTAGCAACTACACTACATGTACGGTCTATCCTTATGGATACTGTAACAAACTGTGTGGTGCCACCTGGAGAGAGTCAATGTTTACTTTCAAGCCTAAAAACGTGGGGGATTCTGATTGTTCTAATTTCTGTCTCAAAACTCCATCAGCCTCCATCAGGGTTTAATTCATTTATAAATCTACTCTAAGGTTAGCTGACTTTCCTTTTCACACTTTGAAATGCTGTCATGTTCAAAATGAGTTTTGTGCAAAGGCCATAGACCTTGTAAAAGAGGGTGGCTGAAGCTGGTAGGAGAGTCTCATTATCTACATTGTAAAAAAGATCTATACCAACAAGGGCCACTCAAGAAGAAGAAATGACTCTGAAAGCATCATAAAAAGCCAAATTGCAGTTTGTAAAAATGCACTCAGGGACCAGGACCTTAATTTCTGAAGATGTGTCCTGTGGTGTGGTGAAACTAAAACTGAAGTGCTTTGCCACAATGACCATCACTACATTTTTAATAAAAAGGGTGAAGCTTTCAAGACGGAGAACAACATCCAAACTGAGAAGCATAAAGATGGCAGCATAATTTTATGTGGCTATTTTAGTGGTAAATAATAATAATAATAATATCTTGAGATCTCAAGGGGCTAATGAAGCAAACCAATCAATACTAAAGCGTCATCTCCATTGGCGAAGATAATAAAGTTGAGACACAAATAGGTTATCCAAATTAGCAACAATCTATATTTAAAATCCAGTAGAACATTTTCTCAAAAGGCATTTGCAGAAAGAGGTCAAAGGGTGCCAACAAGGCTGCCTACAAACCTGACTCAGTTATGTTGGTTCTGTCTTGAGAAATGGGCCAAAACTCCAGCAAACTACAGTGAGAATCTTGAGAAAAGACACCCAAAATGTTTTAATTCACAAAACAAAATTCTACCAAACACATAATAAATGTATGCAAATTAAAAAATTTTCTGTCTTCTTACACTGGTATTATACCAGTTTAAATCTAAAATTTAAACTATTTTGATCACAGGCATTGAGAAAATAATGCTTATGTGTATTTGTGTATGTAAAAATATGATTTCTGCTACATATATTTTCTGTGATCTACAAATAAAAATCCACAAATTTATTTCATGGTTAAAAAACACTTTTTTTTTTTAAGATTAAAACCTGCATGGAAGAATTTTCATTCTTAAGAAAGGGGCAGAGGGTGTGGTGCAATAAAAGTTTGTACAGCTTCGTCTTTTGTGTGCAGACTGACTTTTTTTTATGTTTGCTTTCTCTGGCCCTGTACCCATTTCCATTGCATCTTTATTTATGTTGTTTCTGAGATTACGGTACAAAAAGTCTGTCAAACAAAACCTCTGATGAAAACTCTGGGCGTCACAGTTTTATTTGTGGCCTTGTTGATTAATTACAGCAGTTGGGAACTAATTTCTTCCAGTGTTCACCATAGCTCATGTGTTGTTTTTATTTTATTGTTCATGGGGAAAATGTTTCAGTGGGCAAAAAAATGGAAAAATCCCTTAATTTTCCTCCCCATAACCAAGCTACTGTTTTGGCTTTTACTGCACTCTCCTCCGCCTACATGGTTAGTCAGAGTCTGAACCTTTTTTAAACGCCTCATGTTTGCGGGTTCGTGGAGGTAAAGGTGCTACCAAGCCCTGTAAGTGCTAAAAAAACGCCCTCGACTCAACTGTTTTGACAAGAGAGGTATTCACTGAACAGTTTGCAGATTTACCTGATTTGAATTTACATCTGGAGGCAGAAGAAACCCCGGGTTGTGGGCTTTTCAGGGGAGGTTTCTCCGGCTTCTCAGATTTCAAAGCTGGCAGGCTGATCAGAGTGCACGAGGTTTGTGAGCCTTGGCAGTCGCACACAGGGCCGGGCTTTAAGGACCCAGATTAACCTACACAGAAGTTAAATAAACACACATCCACGCATGGTCGCATGAATGGACGTTTCATCACGGCCTGCTATGTTTCCGTGATTGTGTTTGAGTAATACACTGCCACACTCCATGATGCAATCAAAAATAACAGTGAGAACGCAAAAACATATGTGGAATATGAGCAGAGAAGCATAGGGATGGATAGACTCTTCGGATTAATGTACATTTGGACCTCTTTCCCTTACTTTATTTTCAGATGGTTATCAGCTGCAACTTCCACTATTCACTCACCAATTCCAGCATTGTGTATTCATGTTCTTGTAAAGTGGCCTCAAGGCCAAATTTTAGCTTGACCCCCACAGAGTGCATGACTCTGGGATAGAGTGGGGCCTATAGCTTCTTGGAGGGGCGCACTATAGTAGCGGGTCGTGTTAAAACAGCAGAGACAAGGAAGTTGGGGGGAGGGGACTTGTGTTTGTACACAGAGAACCCCAGACAGCTCAGTAAAATGGAGCTTTATTATTTAGCCCACTGCCAAGCAGAGATCAGGGTGGAAAATACACAGGATCACCGGCGCCTACTCCCTTGCTCTTGGAAAATCCTCCCCAGAAGCGTCCAACCATGGGGCCTGGATTTAATCACTCTCTATGGCATCTGTCCTCTGTCTGAAAAAGGGAATCATAATCGATATGCATCATTGTGACCCCAGATCCTGATGTCAGATTTAGTGAAAAGAAAATATAATATGATGGTCTTTTTCTAGTTTGATCAAAATGTGTCAAAGCTAGTGTAACTGTATAGTTTGAAAACTAAGCATACAAATAATTCAAACAATGAAGTAATTGTTCGGAAGCAAGCTCACAGTTGCTTTCGAATTGCTAAAAATTCATTAATCCTGCATAAAGAAAGCAGAAAGAAGGCAATCTAGATAAGATTTTTAAATGGTTCAGTCAACTGAGGCAGGCATTTTGGAACAACACATTTTATACATCCAAACCAACTATTTAAAAAATGTAGAGTTAAAATAAAGCCAATATCTTTTTTTTTTTTTTTTACATTGATTTACATTTGGATTCAAATGTTTATTTAACAATGTAAGTGGAGGATGACCCATTTGTCAAGTTCAAGAGTTAAAGATTTTTAAATGGGGCTGATCTATTCTAATCGATATACCAAGGAAGCTATGAAATAGCCCTATACCAGTCTTAAAAAAATCTGAGGTCAATTTTAGCTTTCTGTTTTTTTAGGATCTATCAAACTTACAAACGACAAAAACATATAAATATCAAATGTTAATATTAAAAATGTGCAGAAACCCTGCTTTGACATCCATTTGTTGAAATACATGTCCAGTTTATGTGCTAATAGCAAGAACTGACCTCAACATTGTGGCCAAGGTTTGTATTACCCTTAAGTGAAAGACTGGCTGTGCTTCATCACACTCTTAAGCCATAGTTCCTGTAGCTTTGTTTCTGACACACCATTAACAATGAAATTGTTAGATAGAAGGATCAATAGGCCTCTGTGGCTCAGGAGAATATTTTCTCCAAGGTGGATAGCAATGATATGAAAAAATATAAGATCAAAGAACCACAACTTAGATTCTGCAGGCTTTAGCATACTTATTAACAACAAACTTTTTGACTGTCCAGCTACAAAAAGACTGGAGAAGTAAAGTTTGTTTGCTTGTCTTGCCAGGAGGAAACCACTTTTCTCCACAAAGAATTTTGGAAGCACAACTCTGGGTTGCAAAGTTGTACTTGAAAAACCCACAAAACTTCTGGAGCAAAATGCATTGAACAAATGAGACAGAAATAGAGATGTTTGGTCATAATGCCTAATTATGAGCAAAGATTGACCAATTTGTCCTCTCGGATGAAATAAGTGTCAGTCATTTCACAGATCATCAGACTGCTGCCTCAGCTGCGTGCTCTCAGCTTGAACCTCTGGCTGAAAACCAAAAAGGTACATCCTCTGGAAAACATTCATTAGCAATACAAAATAGTCATCTGTTAATGTGAATGCTAAAGTCAAATCAGTGCTGCAATGTGCTCACCTTGAGAAACATGATCAAATGTAGTCAAAATCCAGTGAATGTGTCACAACACACTCACTGAACTTTGAACTTGCTTAAATCAGGCACCAGAAAGCTGTATGGCTCATAAAGGGTGCTGGAAACAAAGATGTTTTTAAAGAAGCAAAAACCTTTATCACTGCAGCAAAATCCCACAAAACTATTTCTAATCTTCTCAAAAAGTTGGTCATCGCCTTAACATCTGGAGTGATGTAACATATATCCTTTTTGGAGTAATCCGGGCCGATGATGCATTGCCTAGGCCTTGGTTTGTTCTTGGGGTTTTCCCACAGTTTGCTGAGTTTGCTGCAAGCAAAACTAAACAGAAGCTAATACGAAGCTTTAATGGTCCATAAGGGGAACTTTGGTTGCTCCATCAGCAAATAGCAAAAGGATATAGTGTAGTGGAAAACATGGACTTATGTAGCAAATTTTTTGTAAACTGAACCCTTTTCATATGCCTCTAATTCACCCACTCACTCTCTAGCAGGGAGCCCAACTACAATCATATATATAATTTGAAATTTCTGGTTTGAGAGACTAATGAGTTAGTAAGGGATCAAAATTCAAATTATTGAATTAGCAGAAAACCTGCTTCGCATTCTTAGTTGATGCAAAACATCCCATAATAAATAAAAAATACATAAGGTATTTGAAATCAAAGTGAGGATAAGAAAAATACTGCTAGCTTAGTTCTGGACTTCAACCCAGAACACAGTCCTAAAATACCTCATTAATGGAAAGCAGGACTCGACTTTATGTGGGTTTGATTCCAGGATCGTTATTTAACCGAAACCAGTGATTTCCTACTACTCCTTCAGACAGATGTGGGTTCTCATAGCTTCTCATAAATTTAGATTATGACTTTTTATATTCATCATGTACCAATGTAAAGGAAAGATGGATGGACTTGGAAAATTATGAAGACACATCAGTCGGTTTTGAGCAAATACCGTACTTAATCAAGTTGGATAAAATATTTTATGAAATAAGATGTTTTCACTCACTAAATTTGAGCCTTTTGGTGTAAAAGAATGTCAGCGTTTATGACGAATGATTTTCATTCTACTTTGAGAGGGTCACACATTTTAAAAGTCTCAGAGGAGACTTTTAAAATGTTTAGATGTTTAGTTAGTTAATTTTCATCTTTGGTCAATGAAGTCATTGGTAAAAGAAAAGCATAACCCTAACTGAGTATCGGTGCAAACCTGAGCACAGAATCAAAGTATAGAAGCAAAGCAAATAAATTACATTTACATGAATGTCCAGCCCAATGTGAAGACATAATTGTCCCCCCCAAACTCTGTCTCAGTTTCAGCCAAAGCCTGATCACTATCAGACCTGCATCATATAAATCATTAAAAAAAATACATCATGTCCCAATGTAAAGAAAATACAGAATATCTGAAAAATAAAGTCTGGGACATTTACCAGTCATGTTTTGAGGAGCAGGTGGACCCAAATGCAGAGAGGCGGATGGTTGTCTGATTTATTAAATAAAGACAGTGCAGTATGTAATAAGTATGAGAGGAACAAGAAACCAATGCCAAAATGGGCAATGCAACAGGAGAATATGTAAAAAGGGATATCAGAGAGCAGAAGGTTCTGATAAGGAGGTAATAAAAGTGTCTGGATTTCATCTGCTGGGGAGTTGACTGAGAGAGGTATGGTGGAAATTAGTCAGTGGACCGCAGTAGAGCTGAGTGAGAACCAGAGCAGATAAGCTGAAAATGACCAAAGGACAGATAAATTAGGATGAATTCTAGGTGAAAGGTAATGCTAGCCAAAAATGATACAAAGGACTTTCTGATGTTTGCTAAACAAAAAAAAAAGAAAATAAAATCTTGATAATTGTGACAGCATTTGGAAAATAAATAAATAAAAAAAAAATCTTACCTTATGTTCTCTACCAAATTAATCCTGAAGAAGAATGTCTGACCACCAGTTTGTGACAATTCAGCTCAATGAGACTTGGGCTCAAGTTATGACAAGCACTTGATTTCAGTTGTCTGTTATCAGACTAAGACAGCAATCACTTTTTCACCTAGGGCCAAGCTGGTTTGAACAACACTTTTTTGCTCAGTATAACAATGTTCTGCATTCCATTGAAAAGAAAATTATTTGTCACAATTAGCAGTAATTGAGGTAAAGATGAATGCAAAGGACCCAGGTAATGGTGTGATAAAATTATGATTTAATCAAAGCTCTCAGAAAAACAGAAGTCCAGGCAGCACTGGTGAACTCAACACAAGTAGCACCAGCAAAGACAGTGACAACTTAGACAAGCACCCAATGAGGAAACACAGATACAGGTGGGATTAAATACACAAGGGAGTAATCAAGGAAACAGGACACAGCTGGGATCACTCAAGAGGGTAGACAAAATGACACAGGAACTAAATTGACTAGAAAACAAACACAGAAACCTAAATCCTTACATTATTCAATGATAAAAACAGAAATGACCCAAATCCAAAATCTACATTCCTGCCCTAATGCAGCTGTTACAGTAAAATCCAGTTTTCAGATAAGTAGGTCATCATAAATTGTCTTCCCAGCACTGTGGGTTAATGCAAGTCTCGGTCAACATTTGACTTCCCTCTGGGACCCAATTCACTGTGGTCTCCAGAGATGACGTAAAATGCTTTCCTATTTTAAAACCAATATTGACATATGGGATTTGCAAGGAAATTAGGGTTCTGTTTGAAGCCTCCAGGGTACATTAGCATACTGTTCCTAATAAAAGGTAATCTGGCAAGGTCTAACCATTTTGTATTCCTTTATACTAAGGTTTTTACCACTGAGAGAAGATTCACGGGTTTAACATATGATCATCCTTTAGAGTAAGGTGTTAGAGCACAATTTAAAACTACTTTTCTCCTAGATATAATAACTAATATTTGAATAACACTGTTCAGATTGCCGCTGCTTCTCAACACTGATATGACGGCTGCATTCAAAAGTCACTTGTGGTTATATTTCTCGGTTGCTTCCAAAACCACACATTACGGAGTGGCTGCTACTTGTCTACGAGTGATTATGTCTGTTTTCGCAACAGAGCTAGAAAAACATTGCACTGCAATGATCTCTCACTCGACCCTCCCTCATCAATCCCTGGTGTGGACTGCTGGTGTATTTTTCTCACCATATGACTTTTATTTGTTTGATGCGAAAACCCAGATTCGTTCTTCGTGTCACGGTTGAGAGCTTTTCTCACTTAGATTTTCAACCTCCTGGCCTCTAATCAACCAGAGATTAAAACAAAAAAAGAAAAAAAAACAGCAATTTTCTGAGGACTTGCCAAGTGCTAACCACAAGGTAAAAATTGATTAAAGCTGTCGATTGCCATGGGAGAGAACTGGATTTTATTTTGGACCTAAGTGGAGCCACTGCCTTTTACCTCGGTAGGTTAGAATTACAATCCTATTAGAGCAAACGGTCAGTCAAGAAATTACATCATGTGCTTTCAGTGAAATGAATGACTGGTGTTTTTACATCTCAGTGCTGCTCAAGGAGCCGCTGGGAGGGATGATTCTGGATAAGGTGTCCTTGCTCTGTCAACACTTGAAGAAATCAAAGCGTTCTTTTCCCTTCCTGTGTAAAAACGCCCTCATGTTTTTAATTTTCTGGATGTGGTGGACTTTTGACTCTTTCACCCAACAGTTTTCACAGAAAAATACTCTAATGGGAGAACCTTAGGCAGTATGATGAAATATTTGCAGCTGCTGACAAAAGTGAACTTTAGCTCCTGGAACTGACATGGTTATGATTAAAAGTGATGTTACTAAAATTTTACTGGGATGTAGTAATACTTTATGCTAAGATTTTCAAAGATGTTTTAAAGCTGCTAAGTTTGACTGCTTCAATACTTCCCCTTTCCACTCCAGGTTGTCATTTCCACTGTTCTCTGTTGCCCTGTTTGCACCCCGTCGTGTGCCTAATCCTCTGCTTTTTGTCTCTCACAGGCTGATCATCGTTTGTTTCTCTCGCAATACCTTTCTTTTAAATTCTTTAAGTTGCTCGTGTAGTGATGGTCTACTCAGGATGCTTTAAAGAACGCTGCAAGCATAAATGTGTGACTTATGGTCTCCCTTTACCAGCAGCCAGGATGTGCTTTATTCATTCCTCATAGTCAAATCGCATCCAGGATAATCCCCACGATGAGTTGCGAGCCTTCTCTCCCACCTGGATCCTTTCAAAAAGTCATTCAATCAGATACTAAAAACACCTCATCCAACATCAAAACATGTTATGTCATGCAGGTTCATTCCTTTAAACTTTTTTTATTTTCCCAACCCCTGACTCTCCACCCTGGGATCACACTGATTGTTGCAGACAGTGACTACTCATAAATACTCTACCCAACCCCTCTTTAAAAACTAAAACAGATGCAAACGTTTTAGGAACAAGTTTCTAGAAGAAAAGTATTTCATTAATATTTATTGTACATATAAAAATGAGTTGCTGTATGACCAGCTTATTGGCTAAAACCTGTTTTGATAACTAAATCAAAACTGGTATGATAAGTATTGAGGTCCATTCACTACCTGCAGCGCCATCAAAGTAATTATTTTTGGCTTTTGAATTTGTTTTTGTCATCTTCTATTTATTTTTTGTGTTTAACTGCATGAATTTGGGGTGTGTTTGATTTGAATGATCCAGTGGTAAATGTAGTTTGTGGATGAAAAATCACTTTATAGGTCGATAACCATTGATTAGTTTATCTTAAAGACAATTCAAAAACAGAAAGATCTTGGTAGTATTATTGAGTCAGTTCCTCCTTTCTTATTTCAATTGTTACACATCCTGAACCACTCAACAAAGAGACAGACAGTCACTCTGGGTTTCTCACTGGCATCTCAGATTATTTTTGACTTACTGGTGAGTATAGAAAACATTGTTGCTTACTTCAGTTATGTCATGTAAGTTTTGACTTAAATACATGCTTTACTGCAACTACAAAAATACCCATATACTTAACTAAAATTGTAAACAGAATTACACAATTAATTTGTGGTCTTGATCTTGTTTGGCACAAAAAAAGTAAGATTGGTGTTAATTATCTTAAAAGTTGTTGAGCCAAAAGAACAAAAGTCCACAGACCATGACCTCTTCAAAGTTTCAACATTAATCAACAATCCACTTTTTCTCTCAGACTGCTGGCTTACTTGTGGTTTTTGAAATATCTGCTACGATTTATGGCTCCTATGAGGTTTTTGTAGTTTTAGCATGTGACTTCAACCTCTCTTTTTGTGCTAAAAGCGTCTTCAAGCGTGTTCTTTAGATTCTTAGTCTCCTGTTGACATTTTCTTATCTGCTCTGAAATATTTTTTACAGAGGAACAAAATCTCTGACTTATCATTTAACTGAAATATAGTTGTTTTATAGAGCCTAGGCATTGCTATACTTTGTTATGTTAGAGGAGTTAATTTATTGCTCAGGAAAGCTTCTGTTTTAATCTATTTAAACACAGAAAAGCCAATAAGACATCATCCTCTTGTGGTTCTGACTCATTCACAACCTCAAATTACTAGCAGCAGGTTTCTCCCTCCCTAATACTTTGCCTAAAGTGCACTCTTTTTTTGTTTCTTTTTGCAACCTTTGGAATCTGCAAACATCTACCATACACTTTAATATCATACGTCACAAGGTCCATGTGGCTGCAGGGATGAAGTTGACCATCTGAAATTGTCTGAATATGTAAACCAGATGGGTATGAGACAGGCAGTCCATACATCATGGCTGTCAAAGTTATGGACGTGCAATTTGCAAGTAAGACCTTTCAGAATAAAAATGATGGATGGGTTTTTCTTGCTGACGATTAATATGAGAAAATGCTTCACAACCAAGGCTTAAAGAGAAATGATGAGAAGAAGCGTAGTTCTTTAGTCGGCCCTACAAATGTATTCTTGGTTCAGTATGTGAATACACCTATTTGAAGATATTATTCAGGAATGTTATTTCAAATTATATGCAAAAAATCTATTCATAGGGCACATATAACATTTTTAAAAGAAAATGCAACATGAGAATCTGAAATACCTGGACGCAATGCTATTTGACATGCTATTGGTTGGCATTTTCAAAGCAGATAATCCAAGATTGCTTTTTATTTTCCTTGGCACACATTGGTTTTACCCCAGAGGAAAACTTAAAAACTGCAGTTATTATCCTCTGTGATTGTGCTAAAATGACTTCTACTGTGTGTATTAATGATTATTAAGGCATATTTGCTCTTTGAAATATTAAATAGACAGACAGGTCAGAGAGAAAGTTAAGGAGCCATTTAAAGAAGGGTTACGTTATAAAATAATATCGTAAACTTTGAACGCCACATACAACACCAACCACTGAAACTCACAATTTAGGCAAGGAGATCATTAATCAAAGAAGCTACTAATGAAAAAACATTCTCCATCCAATCTTATTGCACTTGAGTCAATTTGCAAAGGATGGACAAATATTTTTTATTACAAGATATGAAAAGTAGGTGGCAAAATAACTTAAAAGACTTCCAGAAATCATTGTGATGAAGGGTTTTCCCTCATACTATTGACTTGGGCCGTGAATTTGCACATTTTTTCAGATTTTTATTTGTACAATCTCACAAAAACATGAGCCATTTTCCTACTACTTCCCAGTTATGTGCTTCTTTTATGTCAGTCTGTGACAAAACATCTTAACAAAATGCACAAACATTTGTGGTTATGCTTTGATAAACTATGAAAAAAAACAAAAACAAAACATTGTTGTGTTTTTGCAAGGGACATATAGAGAAAACGCATCGGCCATTTGTTTGCAAGCCTTTATTGCTACCTCTTGACTTGATTAAGGGCAAAAAAGGATGTGCAGAGTAAACGAAAAACGTCAAAGGGAGTTTTTAAGTGTTGCTAAAAGGTGACCCCATGTGTGTGGTCCCCCTGGATCAGATGCACTGAAGAGAGACATGCACAGAGCATGTTGATATTCAGAAGCCTTGCATGTTTGTTTAAGAGAGTAATTGACACTTGCCACTGGAAGAATCCCCCCCACCAGTTTGGCTCAGAGTGTGAGAACAAGGGGCGTCCAATTTGCCATGTCTGCTTGCTGCTGGCATGTGTCATGCTATGATGGGAAATACTCTGGCCCTGCTCCTTGCTCTTCCTTGGTGTTCACTGTGAAAGCAACATGAGACCACACATACTGTTACTTTTATGGTTTTTCAGTCGAGAAACCCTTTAATTGGTGCCAAATTCCTCATTACTGACACTCTCAATAAACAACCAAAGAAATGTAAGGGTTTAGTTAATTAGAGAATAAACTGTTAGACATCTTAAAATAAAATAAAAAACAATAATTCTGCAAAGGTTCAAGAAGGTGAGTCACACTGATAAAACTATGGAAAAAGAAAATGTTTCTCCCTGTTCTTGGTGATGTATTTTGCTTCTTTGATCTACATCTGTTTGACACCTTAAAACACGACAAAAAAGAAATATACTTAAGGAGGATTAGTTGGCGCAGGATTCAGCTGCAGATGTTATGCTTGCCAGCATGCTGCTGTCTCTAAGACAGGAGGATCTCTGCACTTTGTTTTAATTGCCAGTATTTACTCTGCCAGTATCTCCACTCATGTGCAAAACGGTGCTTGAATATGATTTTGATCACCTCATTCCTTGCCTTTCACTCAGCCCTCATTTATGTGTCAGTACAAAGTGGGGGCTCTAATCCCTGCATGAATGCTTGTTTTTCAGCTTCACGTGGCAACACATTCCAGCTGCCTGGCGGGTGAACAGCTGGTTGGCTGCAACACAGGTTGTTTTATGTAATCCTGTCATTGTTCAAACCTCAAGTATGAAAAACACACATCAGGAATGCACTTGAACTGGAATGAATGGAGGTTCTTTCTTTACAAGACGTGGCTCAAAGTTCAGTTTACACTCATAAAATGCATTTTTTTTATGTTTATGTTGAATAATAGGATATATTTACAGACCAAAATTTTCATGTCCATGTCTTCCATGCACCAATTTCTGAAGAAATTCTTTTGAATGCTTTCAACAAGTTTATGTAACAAACTCAATCAGTTTTAAGTTGAAGCTTTGATTTTTACAGATTGTTATCATTGTTGTTTCTTTTGCAATGATATATATGATTTATATCTGTATATTTTAATGGGAGGACTAGTGCCTGACAACTTAAATATTTCAATTAACCACATACACCTTTGAGAAACATGCAATAAAGTTTCCAGTATGAATCCAATTTTTGTTCATCGATTTCATTGTTTGATCAAAAAAGTGGTCTTTTTTTAATTTGACTTCTTTTTTTCAAATGATTAGTGAATTAATGCAAAAGGCATGTTTAAGGTCTTATTTATAAAGAGATAGGTATTTTTTTAAACACTTTTCAGAATATGTTACTCATTAATAATTAGCAGTATCTGAGAGTGTCCAAAATGGATGGATATTCAAACCTCTAATTTTGTATTAGCTGGTATGAGTGAACTTTGTGAAACCTTTTGATTTTTGCGGGTTTTTCATAAAATGATAGGTCAAACAGAAGTACACACTCTCTGTCATCAACTTCTCACTGTTCTCCAGCAAAATCATGGCTTTAATAGTTAGCAGTACAGTCATTTTTTCCCTTGTGAGTTACTGCTTTACAGTGACTGTGTTGTATCAAGCAGTGTTTCTGAGGGAGAGCAAGGCATTGATGTCTTGCTCTTGATGGAAAACTGCTGCGGGAGCCAACTCAGAAAACGAGGGAGACAGAGAGACGTTTTAATAGTAGATCGTCTGTTCTGAGACATTTTAAGAGCCATGTTTTCTAATCTTAAAATCCCACTTCACAATAGTCAATAATCACTTTCCCAGAATACTGCGTATTTGGTTTTTGGGTTAACATATGAGGTATAAGGTTTTCTCTATAGAGTATCCATGAAATACAAACACCACTTTGTCGTTGCAACAGAAATAATGATACTCAAATATAAAATCTCTGTCTGTGCTAAATATACAGGATTACCGCTGAACATGGCTTGGTTGAGGGTGCATTGTACTCAAACAGGCACGTTCCGCTTGCTGATGTAATGCTACTGAAAACATATCTCCCCTGCTTTCTCAGGCAGTCCTGAAACTTCACTTGAGCCAATATTTTCTTTGCCTCTCCGGCTCACAGCCAGAATGTTGCAGCTCGGTGCCTGCGGTTTGGTAGATGATCATCTGGAGCTTTCTTTTTAATGCTAATGATTTAAAAAAAATAAATAAATAAATAAAAAGAGCATCAAAAAGAAATGACCCTCATATTTTCTCCATGTGGGGTAAAGTTTAACTTTTTTTTTCCTTGTGTTGTGTTGGTGGTGATAGTCCCTGCAGTGAAACCAGATCTTAAGAAACTCAGGCTCAAGGGCGTCTTCTGATGAGTTTTTCTGGAGATCGCAATATTCCCTCAGGGATTTCAAAATTTTACTGGAAAATGAACAATGCGTGGATCGACTTTCATTGTGATTTATTTTAATGGCATTTTCATATGCACTTATGTTTAGGTACAGTTTAGAAAACCTAAAGGTGAATGTAATAGTCTCCTAGGGGTCTTCAGGAGAAAACCAATATGATCTTTGGAAATGGAAAGGCCTGAAAATAACCCCCTTTTTTGGTTATCATTTCAGAACAACATTTATGAATCTTGACTTTTCATACTATAGTTACATTTTAAATTCAATTTGTGTGAACAACCATAGTCATGCATTTAATGGCCGGTGATCAGGTCACTTTGAATGTAATCTAAACACTCAACATAGTTTTCACTAGGCAGAAATCTGTTTTTCTTTAACATGATTGTGAAAGAGTTTTTATTCCTTTTCTGACCTTCACGCTTGATTTTGTTACCTTATTATTTTGCTTTCTTTTTAAAATGTAGCATAAGTCATTCAAATCAACCAATAAAATCTAATTTATAGAACCCTTTCTATGCCAACAATTTACCCTGCAAAGGTTAAAAATAAATAGACAGAAATTAAAAACCTGCTAGAAATGATCAAACTAGCTTCATAAAAGAAATTAGTAAATAGCAACAATATTGAGAATGTGAAATTGAAGTGTGGAGGCAGATTTTGGAAAACCAGCCAGTGAAGTTTGTCAAAAATCTATAAATTCATGGAATGTTTTTGTAGAGCATAGCTAATTTTCACTTTAAAAATAGGTTCAGGAACTATGCATCCAATCAGTGGGAGGAGGGTAAAAAAACATTACAAACAATCTAACCAATAACCCAAAAGTCTACACTTCACAGTCGGCAGCTTGCATGATAAGTGGCAGTTCTTCACAAGAGCGCGGCTGTAAAAACGATGAACAATCATGGGCTTGTTTGGAAGTGTTGCTGGGAAAAATGTCTTCTCCACAAAAATAATGTGACAGCACAAATTAGGTTGTGAAGTTGCATGTGGATGAGCCACAAACCTTTTGGAACAATGTCCTTAGGACAGATGAGACCAAAGTAGAAATGCTTGACCACAATGCACAGCGGCAAGCTTAGCCAAAGCCAAGCAACATCTTGGCCCAAACATCTCATAATAAATGTCAAGCACAGTGGTGCAGGGGCAATGACTTGAGGTTGTTTTTACTGAGTCAACCAAAAATATTCAAGTCTGAACTGTGGTGGCATCTGTTTGACACCTAAAGCTTGTCTTGTACTGGATCATCAAGGTGCTTTGATAGAGTGAATTTTCAGAGCGGACTGCAATGCTTTGCACTAGCAAACATCTGAAAAACTCTGTGAACCGAAGGCCCCAACACAACTGGTTCTATTAGCCATTGAATTATGGGGTACACTTAACTCCATCACTGCGAGTTAGAGTGTTCTCTTTATTGAGGTCTGACTTTATGAAATGAAGCCAAAGAACACAAGTCAGTCTGTTCCAACCACATCTGCAGGTATACTTCTTCATCATTATTTTGAAGAATCAATAGATCTACAACATAAAGCCAACAAACATTATACCTGAGCTATTTCCAAATTCCCTTGTCTCATTTTTGACTTTAACATTCGCTTCATGTGCTTTTGTTAAATAATGTAAATAAAACACTGGGATCACGAAGGTAACCAGGTTTTCTGTTTTCTGTCGTTAATGTAAAAATATTCACAGTTATTTTGCGCTCGGTAAAATATATTTCTCCATAAAAGTTGATTAGGAAAAAATGACAAGCTTTAACATTTAAGAGTCTAGAGGTTTTCAATGAGGAGAAAAATTGGTCATTTCTTGCAGGGTTACTCTGAGTTACCCAAAACAATACATCAATCATTACACGGTCACATAATCCTGCATATTCACAGTAATACATGTTTTCTTAGAATTAAAGCTCAAAATGAAATCGTATTCAATTGTATTTCAGCGTAATGAAACATTGGCATCACTTGATATGTAACAGCTGAGGTCATGTGAAGTACTTAAAGGGGAAAGAATAAATCCAGAAAGATAGATATAAATAATTTATTCAAGAAAGATAACCCAGGAGCTGGAATGAGGAACATATTTAGCTGTCCTTTTTTAAAAGAAAAGAGCATGAATCAACCACCAACCATTATTTCATGAATCAGAACCCACCCAGATACCTTAAGATAAGATAATGAACTCACTGGGAACTGCTGGATGCCAACGAGCTCTGTCTCTGGGCCATCAGGCCAAGCAGTGATAAACCCCGTCAGCCACAATCACTGCAAAGCTGGGACCCAGCTCTGCCAGATTATACTCTCTACCCATTCATTTACCCTTTAGCTCTGGCATAGTGAGCTGTAATTCAGCCTTTTTGGTGTGAAGCTGCAAATCTTCACATGGGCTGAGCTGCTACTTATTTGAATAGCTGTGACTGATTAAAAGCGATAGGCTTAGATTATGTAAGACTGTTTTTATTTCTTTGATATTTGTACTCATTTTGCATGATGACACATTTTTGACTCCAGTACACCAGTAAAACCACAGCACAGCTTTTTTTTGTAACAACCTCCAGGCACAGCAGAGTTTGTGTGAGGCCTAAATCCTGGAGAAATTTTGCCTCTGGGGATTAATGTATAAAATAAAACTGATAACTGTGGTTTGATAGCAAACTATCTGTAAACCAGTAGACGCCTGGCTGTCAGAGCTATTTAAGCAATGGAAGATTTATTACAGATAACTTATGATTACTTTCTAAAAAGTCTTGGATTTCATTGGTTGTCTGCACCAAACTGTTTCACAAGAGCTCAAAAAACATCCTTCTTTCAGATCAGCTTTGGGTTTGAGTTTAGATTGCTATTGATCTTGCAAAAGTGAGACACCACTCTATTCTACTCTGGAGCTCTTAATTTTCTTGCCGTTTGATGGTTGACCTGCTGGCTAAATTGTTCACTTAAAAATGCCGGTGAATTATCTCACAGTGCATTAGTTCCTCTTGAATGGGCAAAGCTTGAACCCCACAACATTATGCAATTAAAGTACAAAAATGATAACAGATGTTCTCGTAACCCCCGTGACCGCCCACACCAAACCCATATATGTAACTCAGGTTGGCTAAATGTTTCAAGAACCTGACTTTATCGGATTAAAATCTATTTTTGCCAAGCTAAAATGTTGTCGGTTATGTTAAATTGTGCCAGAAAATATTTTACTGTATCTGGAATAGAAAAGTGCTATTAGACTCCCATTATGTTTGTTAAGAAGCCACAATGTGGCTCAAGTGTGGATAATGAAATCTTAAGAAAAACAAGACATTTTAGCTATTGTCGGGCTTAAAATCAGAGAGAACCCCAGACTACTAGAAAACAGCCCACCAGACTAACAGAAGCCAGAAAAAGGTCAACTAGGAGGGAAGAAGTGAGTGTCAAATGCTGTCCAAGCAAAAATACAACAGCTGTATTGTTGTTATGGAACAATAAGTAGAGGTGTCTTTTAAGAGTGGACATAAAACCATTTTCCTGTGGCGGTCTAAAGAATTCAAACAATCCAGAGACAATTTAAACAAGGGAACTTTGGGTAACGCTAATTGTAGGTGTGCGGTGGCCTAAAATAACCCAATAAAAAAGTCACAAGGTGTGCTGGATAATAGCGGGTTAGCGTTATTATGGAGTCTCATCCTGAACTACAACAGGCTTCTGTCTGGGTGACTAAACATAAAACCTTGAGATTTGGAAATCTTTTTAAACAGACAGCAACAAATCAAGAAAAAATAAAAGTAATGAAAAATATAATGCTTTTTTGTAGCCACTCATCAGTCATGATGGTCAAAGGTCTGCATTTGCATTCTGTGTGTTTTTGTTGACAACAGCTGGTATTTCTTTGCCATCCAGTTCAGGTTAAATGGATTAGCGAAAGCGTCCAGCATGTTCTGGCACAGCTTGACCTGAAACAGTCAAAGCTTTGTTGCTTGTTCATAGAGAAATATGTAATTTAGAAGACATTCTGGGCAGAACACAAGGCAAGAGGGTAATTTAGCCCAAACTACAAGCTATCAGCAGCCAGTAGTCTTCCCTTTAGTGCTTTGCAGATACATAGATAGACAATATAAAGATATTATGCATCTTTATAATCTATAACTTACTAATCAAAGTTGTGTAACATGTCTGGAAAGTCTTCTAGTCTAGGATATAGCTCATTCCTCGTAACATTGCTTTGAAATGGGAAAAACAAGAGAACTTAACAGTCAATTAAAATGCTATAAGAAAATAACAACTCACCCAAACTTGTCTTTATCTACAGTCAAAACATAAGTAAAAAAGTTTAGAACAGCCGGAGCTGCGACAAATAAGGTGTGGTAAGAGCGAAGTTTATTTAAATGAGGAAAAGGTCAGGAATCAAATGTTTTTTAGTGTTAGAGTGTAAGATTTTTACTTGGAATAAGTGTGGTGAGTTCTGCACATCATATGGTTGAAATACAAAAGAGTGTATATTCATAGATATTGGTTGAGTTATTTAAAAACAAGGTCTTAAAAAATCTTATGTAACTTTGTAACCAACTTGAACTTTATTCATATTTATTAGAAAATTGGATCGTTTGTGGAGCAGTTAACCACTGAATGGGCAACAACTTAAAAGACAACACTGTTTATTTGTATTGTGCAAACCTAACAATGCTCAGCTTGGTTTGGCTCTGTTTACAGCCACAGCCAAGCTGTTGTTTCGTTTGGAAATGAATATAAATAAAAGCTCAAATCAGTTTGGCGTCTTTAGACAGAGGGGTTGAGAGCAGAGACCAATCAGAACTTGACCTGTTTAGCATGTTTATGGACCCAAATAGACAAATACATGGTCAAACACTCAGAGAATTGAAACCTGGGCACCAAATGTTTATTCAGAGGCATTTTGATGTTAATTAAACATTTGGTTTTCCTCTTTTTGAGGCCATGTTCATAAGTACATGATTTTTCAAGAGGGATATAAACTATTTATTGAAGTTCTAGAATATATAGTTAATCTCACCATCACCACTGATGTCTATATCATGAAGTCATCAAGAATTATAAACATGAAATGAAGTAAAGACTCTTCCAGGTTTAGAAGAAAATGTACACTAGTTTTGCCTTAATGTTTTAACGTGTCATTTCTTTTTACAACCAAGAACTTAGTTAAGATTATGGACCTTTTCAAATTTTATCCAAAACCCACCAACTCCTAAAAATCAGACATTTCTTCATAAATGAATATGTAAATGAATGTTTGCATAGAATTGCAGCCCTTAACCAGCAGCCAAATTATTCAGGGGTCAGCATTTCAAACAGACGACCACAAGTCAATACAGATTTGGATAAACGTTGAATCACAGAAAAAGACAAAAATTGGGTGTAGGCTCAAAAAGCACAACAGACCACAAAAGAGTGGCAATTTGGCAACATTGAGCCATTGGGTCTCCAGTGATGCCAACTCATCATTACGCATTTTGACCAAAATTGAGTTCCATGGAACAAACAAACAAACCATAGTTTCACTGAATATAACAGTTTTTATTTATTTTTAGACCAATTTCTCCAAAATGAAGAAATTGAAAAGTCGTTGATACTTGACTGACTTGCCATTTTACTGCACACAACGTCAGATAACACGACTCTGTTTAGAAGTTGAAACATTGTCAATGCGGTGAAAAGACCCACCTCGCTTCAGGACATGGGCTCTTAAATCGAAAGCGATTCTTTTAAAGGATGAAGGCCAGGTTCATAATATATTTCACACACGTTTTGAGTACAAACCTCCTGGAGAGATTTAGGGTCCGTTGTGCTGTACATTACATTACACACCCCCACACTTATGCATCGTGAGAGACGCAGAGAAGTCAGCCGCCTGTGGAGCCCCGCCAGCTTAAGGAGTCATGAGGTCTCGGGCAGATTAATGAGGAGGTACAAACCAAACATGTTTCTCATTGACTTTGCGGACGAACAGCAGGTTTTTGCTTCTACTAGTTACTTGGCAACACAGCGTCTGAAATATTTTGTTACTAATAGAAGAGTAATTGCAGAGCTATTAGAGATGTACATTTTTTTTCTTTCCATCTTTGTTGAGTAATTTTGGCCTGATGTAGTGAAAATTAATGGATAAAAGTCCCACAGTGCAGTTTCCTGTATCTATGAGTAACTGATGATGATGTTGAATTTTTAACAGCTCAACAGTTAAGTTATTGTTCAACTGAAATACTTTATTTAACTTGGCAAGGCATTTTTCTAAGCTATTATTAAAGACACATAAGGTGATAAACTGCGCTGGAAGCAGGGTGTGAAAAGTCAACATAGTTCTTGTATCTGTTTAAAATCAGACTGAGTGAGTCCTGTGTGCTCAGGAGGTGGCAGCCTCTGTTATTCAGTTACAGCAAACAATGTCTTATGTACTTCAAAAATGTATGGGCTAGATTTAAACATATGATGCTTTGACCATCAAGGTAAAGATGCTGAATACAGATGCATGCCACACTTTTCACTTTTTGAAAACCGTTCCTCCTGCTTCATTTCACAGATCTATCAATTAAAATCACAACATAATACTGCACACTGGAGTTTGTGTTAGTAACGAGACAAAATGTGTTTTGTCATGTTTAGTTGCTAAGAACACTTTGGCAAGGTGCTGTGTATCCATGCTAAAATAATTAGCTACGAGGGTACGAGGGAATAGATAAAGCTCTGAGGACAACCAGAAGGTCAAAGTTCAATGTGACAAACATTTGTTTTTCAGCTTTGCTGACTAAAAATTTGAACCTTGGAAAAAAAAGACTTTTTTTTCCTCACTTTAGCATCAAACTTTTTCTTTACAGGCTGTTTAGATTACCACAATTCTAATGCTAACATAGCTTGACATGTTTTTTTTTTTATTTTTTAGAGCATTTCTATTTACTTCCTGTAAAGCCAGAAGTTTACATACAGAAACATAACCATTCCTTTAAAAATGCTTTGGAATTACAACTTAAAAAAAGAAAATCTGTCAACGATGCTGCTGAAATAGCTTTGAGAGGTTCAGTCACAACATTTGATTTAAATGGCAGCACATCTCAAATATACTGATTCACCGCTTTAATTGAGAAGCGGCTGCATCGTGTTGTTTTTCTGCTGAAGCGACTGGTACACTTCACCAAACAAATAGCATTTTGAGGAAAAGAACACTGTGTAACAAATTAATCAACTTCTTAAGAAATTAGCTTGGATGTTAAAATTCAGTCAAAATGTTTGCGCACTTATCATTAAGTCATAATGTGAGTCGTGTAGAAGATTTGGAGGCACTGCTCCAAAGATGTGTATGAACAAAGCGGACTACAAATTTGCTTGAGTTGCACCAGTTCTGACACAGATTTCTGACAAACTGTTGTTAGAGACTTATGTAAGGAAAGTCATGACAATTGAGCTGAGTCATACAGTTTAAAAAGCATTTCCATAAAAGAAAATGTGTTCAAGAATGTTAATAAACAACTCTGATTCTCATTTTCAAATCACTTAGCAAATAGAAAAAATTTTGGTAAATAACTGACAAAAATGATACATGGTTTCAGTAAAAAAAACAAAAAAAACAAGAAGAAAAGAAAAGCTGTAGAAGTATTGCATGATGAATGAAAATGATAAATTGGTTAAATTCAGTTTTCTGAAGTTGATTTTTGTCTGAATTAAAGCGTAATATGATCCTGGAAGTAGAAGCAGAGTGGCATATTTGGGCTTATCAGACAGCAGGAGTCTGCAGAGTTATTCGCATGGATGGGATTCAGCATCTCTGAAAGTTTTCTCACTGATCTCCATCTTTTATCGCCGGAGTCTTAAAGCATGCCACTGCATGAAGAATGACATGGTTAGGAACTCTTTGCAGAAAGTTTCAGTCTTACAATTTGAATTGGGTGTACATGAACTTTTCCCTTTTTTACATCTTTAAACTAACACTCCCTTAAGTGTACTTCTTTCTTTTAATGTTGTGTTTTGGCTTTAGAGGTTGAGCAGATTATAATCTCAGAGCATCTGCTTCACTTTCTCACAGGCTCCACTTTCCCTCCTCTCGTTCCGGCACACACCATCCTTTTATTTTCTCTCCCAAAAACACACACACACACATGCGCATGCATTGAACTACAATGTAATGCTTTGGTTTGATCCAGACCTCCCATTCATTTGTTTAGCTCTGAAGGTCTATGAAGTTGATATGTGTTTACATATTTGTTCACCCTTTCACTCTTTTCCAGTAACTACGGGTGCTGGTCGGCCTCGCGTGTATGCTAGTGTGTGTGTGCGTGCGTGCGTGTGTGTGTGTGTGTGTGTGTGTGTGTGTGTGTCTTCTTCCCATTGCTGAATTACACAACTCTTTCCAACCCAGGGCCTGAGAACTGCTCCGATGTGACCTGATGATTTTATTGCAGCTACAGCCTTTTAGACGACTCGCTCCCCGTCTCTCGTTCTATCGCTTTCCCTCTCCCTCTCATTCTCTTTCTCACAGACACAGATATGTACAGTATATACACATGCAATGCATATCATGCACACACACACACACACACACACACACACACACACACACACATATATATATATATAAATATATATGAACTATATGAACTGTTTCCCCCTGTGTCTCCGTCTCTCACTTCCATCTCTCTTTTTTCTTCCCTCCACATCTGTTAATCTGCTCAGGGAATAGCAGAAGACAGAGTTTTCCAAACCTCTGTGCATTTACGTGTCATGCAATTCATCACTGGTTGAGTCCTAAGTTCTGAGAAAGTCATACTTTGACTGAGAAATGGGGCCTGAACTTAAATCAGATTATGGGTTGCGCAACAGTAGCCCAGAGCTGGAAGTTGGTTTATTGGAGGTTTGGGGTAAAGGTGGTTGGATTAGATTTATACATCTCTGTTAAAAAAATACGAAGCCAAAAGAAGACAGAACAGACCTCCAGGGGTGTTTTTGGATCCACTTCATCTGCAAAACCTGTTGAATATTTGACGGAAGCTAACATTTACAATAACAGCCTCCCATCGCACAGCTTATAAACTCATCACTTGTGTAATTGAAAATATTGCCACTGAATACTTGACTGAATAACGTTGCTGATCTGTGCACGACTCAGAAGACGTATTTGAGTGAACAAAGAGGCAAGACTTATACCTGTTAGAGAGACAAATAATAACACTAAAATAAGAAATAAGAATAAATTAAAACATAACATTACATAACGATAATGTGGCAACTGAGTTCAAAGTCATAAAAGGCTTTGATTTAAACCCAGAACTTTCTTGCTCTACAGCAGCTGAGCAAACACCTGCTCCACTGTGTGGCCCTGACCAACTCAAACAGTGTTTTGATGCATTTCTTTTCTTTTTATCTTTGATAAATACTAAAGATGGAAATTTATGACATGCTCAAACCAACAAGGTGGTTCCCAATAATTTATTACAAATTAATTTATAATTTATTATATGTGTGGCACAAATAGTCAACTGCAGTATATTGACTTGCTGAGTTTGTGAATAAGGCCTTTCTTGAACTGTTTGTCCCGATTTCTGAAAAGGTATAAAATGTCTTCAATCATTTCATACTCAAAAATCGAAGGTTGAGTTTTTACTAAATCCTTCCATTTGACTACCACATGGATCAATTTCACTAAGAATAAAGTATTGCTGCTTTCACAGCTACAGGCAAAACAACAACAACAACAAAAAAAAACAAAAAAACAGGAGAATTAATAATTACAAACCCTTTAAAAATTACAGAAAAGTCTGTGTGAATGCAAATACCCATTTAAAACTTTTACACAATGCTGCCAGCAATGACATGACATACGGTAGCCTGCTGGACATCTAAAAGTCAATCATGCATGGGGCCCAGCTCCTCTGCACCACAAATATGTGTATTGTTAGTACATGGCTCTCTGCAAAGCTGTTAAAGCCCCAGCTCCTGTTTAGACCTGAGGTTGCCCTCTGGTCTTTGTGTTCCCATCATGGTCCATCTCTGATTGATTCTGACAGGGAGCAATAATGGACACGCAGAGAGAGGGAATTCTCTCTAGCTATTTGTCAGTCCAGATTAGCTCAACCCATTAGCCCCAAGTCTCTGTGAGTGGCTGCAGACCTTCAGTGAGGACAGCATAAAATGAAATACTGGTAAATCTTAAAAAGTTTATATCTGTACTTTTTTTTATTCCCATAAAAAGGGTCTACACAACACTGTTAAAGTGGCAAGTTCTTGTGATTTGAAAACCATTTGAATAAAATAAATTTCGCCTTCAATGTGACCCATTGAAGAACAAACTGAAATGTTTAGGTGGAAAATGAAAATAAAATTAAAAATTAAAAACCAGAAAGATCTGGTTGCTTAAGTGTGCACACCCTCTTCTAACTGGGGATGTGGCTGTGTTCAAAATTAACCACAACATTCAATTTCCTGTTAAAAAGAGCCGGTTCACACCCACCAGCATTTAAAGTGCCCCTGATAAACCTCCAAATAAGCTTCAGCTGTTTTTGTCTGTGCGCTTCCTGAAATTTCCTCATAGGTTTCACAGATTGGAATTCATTTTCTACAGATATCAGATGACAAAAAGGTCCACAAGATTTTCCAGTGCATCAGATATGCCATGGAATATATAAAAACAGTAATAATCCAGTGGAGAGCATAGCGAAATTACTGAGAACTGGGTCTCACTTCAAGATTGATAAAAGGACAAGAAGAAAACTACTCAAGAAGGCTAAGAATTTAATCAAGTCTGGCTATATTTTGAAAGAAAAAAAAAAAAGAAAAAGACTCATTTTAATTTTTCCAAATGAATGTGGTGAAATATCTTATTCTCTGATGAAGCCAAACATGACTTACAGCCATAATTCCTAAAAGTATGCTTGGTGCAAAAAACAACACTGAATGGAAAAAGAGAAATGCATGACAGTAACTGTCAGGTGTTGAGACTCTTTTTCTTGAAGTCGAAACAAAACCTTAGTCAAGGTAAAGAAAATCATGAACAGTTCAAGATACCAGTCAATGTTGACACAAACCTGCAAGCTTTAGAGAAATTTGCCAATTTAACAGTAGTGTGTTGACGTTTTACATCACTTCTTAGTGAGTGTTTGGTCAAACCTTTTTAATTCCAATTTTGCTTTTTTATAACATAAAAATGTTTAGCGAGGCAAAATAAATCAATTTAAGTGGTAAATAAAAATGGTGTTATTGAATAAATTTCTCTACATATTAAGAGTCATTTATAAAACATGTTAAGGACATCAATTTTCATACTTATCAGTTTTTAGATGCATTGCTAGTACTTCTTTTTTAAATCAAGCATATTTAACAAGCAAAATCTAAATCATATAGTTTAGGACTTTGTGCATCAGAAGCAAATTGCTTTGATGAACAACAGGCTTGCAAGACCCAAATTGATAGCTGTGCATTAATATATAATATTAATTGGGAAATACAGGTTTCTGTGTGATTTATACAACTATTATGGAGAAAAATAAGAAAATAATGACATGTCTGCGTGTTAATATGCCCTGGAAATAAGAGTAATAATGTGTCACCTGGGAAAGCTGTTAGGCATAAATCTCTGAAAAAGGGCTCTTGAATTTATTACTCCAGCATGAAGCAGAAAAAAAAAACTGAGCATGTGCTCGCAGGAAACAGGTGAGGCTGGTGAGATTCCAGCAAAATTCATGTTTTTCTTACTTTTGAGAAAATGGCATTTTAAATGGCATTTCAATGTGGCAGACTGAACCAGCGGATAAATTCATCTTTTCCTCATCTGGAGTTAAGTGTTTTCACAGGTTTGCTGCAGAAAAGGCAAAGCGCTTAGCGAACAGTTTAATGTCGCAGCTCTAAAAGGGCTCGCATGGTTTAGCATGTTGTATTTTTAATAACAGACTTCATCAAACAGTATTACGGTTGAAAAACATCATAAAGGACAGATGGACAGATGGCGCTGACGGGGAAAGTTTCACACAGGACACGGATTCAGACACGTTCTCCTGACTCTGAGAGGAAAATGAGGTCTAACTTTACGTATTGCTGCGATGAGATTATGACTTTTTCCCTTTCTGTGCCATATTCTTCCACTAAGGCTTCACACTGCTCTAAAACAAACAGAGACGGCAATGTTTTCATAACAGTCCTCATTGTCCTGAGACTGGTGTGAAATGTGACATGATTTTTTTTTTTTTTTTTTTTGATAAATCAGTAGAAAAGAAGAAGAAGAAAGAAAAAAAAAGCAAACTGAAAGCAGCAAGGTTTCAAATTACACGCTAGCTCAGCAAGCGCCAGCTACAGAAATAAAAATAGAAATAAGCTTTTATAACCGTTTGAATGGCACATGTTGATGTGAACTGTGCTTTTTTTTTGTTTGTGAACGGAAATCTAGTTAAAGGACATACAGTTGGAAAGGTTATTGAACTTAAACTGCAAAAAAACCCATTGTTGAACCCTAAATTTCACCTTCCTGTAAAGTGAGGAAAGTAAACGTTTCAAAAAAGTTATAACTGTTTAACAATTGCTTAGACCATCTACAAAGTAACCAGAAAAACGTTTGGAAATTAAAATGTGTTTTCTTGTCAGTGAATGCACCATACCTAAACATTAACAGGTCGCAATAATAATGACACAAGTAAAAGCTAATTTCAGTTATAATGAGGTGTTCCAAAATGATGTTTTATCTACCTTACCTTTGTCTGTATCTCACTTTGTGCAAACTGCCTGTTCTTTTTTAAATGTGCTTTATAAATAAACTGGAGTTTGGACATCGGATGTAGTACAAAGCGTCTGGAGATTCCTAAATATATATATTTTTTTCTACATGCATCTATTGTAGGCTGCAATCTTTTGAGAATCTAGAGTTAAGGTCAAAGTTCTACAATCCCTATAGAAAATACTTACAATACATCTACTGTGGTAATTACTAACATAAGATGCTGAAAGATGCAATTTCTCTAAATATTTTGTGCTTGATCTAACATGACAGTAACACCGTCTAACAGATGAGCTGCGGAGCAGTTACTGCTCTCTGTCACACACAGTGTGTCATCTCTGTTCCTAGTGTGAATAATTAATGATCGCAAAGCAAACTCTTCTGTGGTTCTACAATAAACTGATGAATGACTACAATAAAATGATTTTCCTCTCAATTATTAAGATTGACAGTATTTTTCCCCACTACAAAGTAAATTTAAAATATATACATTTCTTATCATTTGCTGCACATTTAGGTTTTCAAGTAGACAAAAAAAATTTAGGAATCAATAATTTCAGCTTGAAAGATGATGCATATTTTTGTTTTGTTTCATGCTTTTGATAGACACCTCCTTTAAAAATGGGAGGGGTCAACAGTATTAGTAGAGTTTCAGAAAAACAGGGAGAGACAGCTCTTTTTTTATTTTACTAAAACATTTTATTGTAGGAACAGAAAAATTTTCAATTCTTTCAGAGATATTTTAAAGTCTGTTAGTCCTAGTTTTGAGATCTCAGAAATTGGTCCCAAAAACTGATTGGGGCATCTCTAGACATGTGTTCATGCTTCTGAATTATCTTTATTAAGTATTGTAGTTGGATGTTATGGTTTGTAGAAATGTTTTAAACCCTGGTTTTGCTTCTGTTGTTTCATTTTGTTTCTGATTTCCTGTTTCGAAAGCTGAACACGACATTTGCCTCATATGAATGCCGATAACATTGTCAACCATCCCGGAGAAAAAGTTAAACTGAGGACAAATTTTTGTGGCCTCTGTTTTTATTTCTACACTTTGCACTTTCTGAGCTGCATACTTACACTTTTTTGTGTTGCCGCAACAAAAGTGCCAGGATTTAACTCTGTGAACTCCCACCTTTAAACAAAATAAGCCAGACACACACTGGGGCACAAACAACAGGTTAAGCTAGTCTAATACATACAGATACAAAAGTTGGACATTATTTCTAAATTACAATGTAACAGTATCCTAGGTATAGTACAGAATAAAATGGCTTTCATTGTGGATAATGACGACACGCGTCAATTCCCTTCTGTTAGTGAAACAATCACTATATGACAAGTTACATAACAGACAAAATCTGCTATTAATGTAAAATAAATCTCATAAAAGCTTGTTGCATAACACTTGCTCTCTTCCAGTAAATTCTTTGATGTTCGAGGAGAAAAAAATAATAATAATTTGAACCTGTTAGGAATGAAAACATCCAGTGAATGGCAGCGCACCCGTGGCTAGTTTCCAACACAATCCTTCCCTGCAATTCAGGTCCCCTTTTCTTCTTTCCTGTCCATCCGCTCTAATAGATGCACAGAAAATAAAAGGGCCACCGCTGCTGGCTGGCCAAAAGAGAAAACCTTGGCTCAATTTCTTTGTTCATTGCCTTTCCATTGCAAATCCAACAGGCATTCTCACTCAGCTCTCCTTTCCCCAGACCACAGCTATGGCTTTGGATACAGCAGTGAGTCTGTCCTTTCTCCTTTTGTGTTTGAAGATAATGCCCACTGTCTACAGAGAAGGGAACTTAAGGAAAGTTTAAACAAAATCCCCAGCCAGAAAGAAATCCGACCATTCAGGGAAGCAGATTTAAAATTTAGGACAGAAATAAAAAGCTGCACTGCTGACAATGTAGAGATTGTAACTCTGCGGACTATCTGACTTTTGAAGTTGAAAATAGACCATAAAATAAATTTGATTCAGCTGTGGTTAAACTCGGGTCAGGTTTTAAAAATAACTTGCCTCTCGGTAGTGTCTCTGTAACAGCAAAATTAACAAGGAACAAGAAGAAAAAATAGTTTTTGTTCAGAACAGAGAAAAGCCACTGGGTCAGTTTAAGTATTCATCACAGCTCAGAGTCTACGAGGTTTTCTTCTTCTGTACCTAGTGAAATCCTTTCCCCTCAATCAGTCTTTCGTGTCCTCTCAGCTACATTTGCAAGACTTGACGATCATGTTGGAGAGCTGCTCCACCTTAGGGGTCCGTCCAGAGTAGTAGAGTATAGTGAGGGGCTCCAGGTCCTGAGGAACACAGCAGGGGGCGGCGGAGGCCTCTGGATTCAGAGTGTTGTACAGGCTCAGCAGCTGTTGGGAAGCAAAGCGTGGATGTAAAAACTCTCATTCACACGTTTTTAATGTCTTCTGTTTAGTCTGTAATTGAAGAAATCTGGGAATGATTTGGGTTAATTCACAGCAGAGAAACCCTCGGACAATTGCAAATACTGCAATGGCCAAAATATTTGGATACTCATCCTTATACTATAACACTAAATAATTGCATAACTTTCTTGTGCATTTCTGCCTAAGAACAAAATGATGTATCACAACACATCAAATTTTAGCGTATCATGTACCTTTGTCAATCCAATTACCAGAAGGATATATTTTTATACACTTGTGTTCCTTTTCCACTCTTATCCATACACAGAAAACAGAAAAAATATGCTCTAGTATTGGTTTGAAAAGCTATTTCTTTCCCGGACAGCTTGTGGAGCCCTCCAAATGCTTGAATAGTGGCTGAAACTAAATATGTAGTCTTACTGGACAAAGTTTCTATCAAAATCTTGCACACATTTTACTCTTTGACAACTAAATGATCAACATATGTAAATGGGAGCAGTTTTTTTATTTTTTCAAAGTTGAACTAGAACAGGTTCTTGATGAGGTTGACCACATTGGTTTGGAGTTAATAATATTTGCTTCATAGACCTTCTTACCGAGCTATGTGTTGTGTCGGAGCTCCTCAGGTAAGGGCAGGGCCCGGAGCAGTAGTTGGCATCGTAGCCGCTGGGCTCATGGATCCACTTCCAGTCCAGATCGCGGCGGAAATCTATGTGGAGCCGGCGAACGCAGCAGCTCTCCTCCGTGTTTCTGCGGAGCACAAGAACATCTAATGCAGTTGCGTGAAGTTTAATCTCGCAAGCAATCCACTCCTGTCGCTCAACGAAAGCTTACGAGAAGCAGTAGTTTGTGTCCAGCGCTCTTTTGCGTCGGCGAGAGGAGTGGGTGTCCATGCGGTGGGGTGGGATCATCATGAGGATGAGGTGAGGAGGGTGTTGCTGCTTATTTTTTTTCAGGTTGTCCAGATCCAAGCGACTCTGCTCCTCATCTCCATCAACACCTAAACCACAGGACAGGATTCAGCTTCTCTATCACCGGCTATTAACCATCACAGCATCTTCTGTCATGATTTTCATCAATCGTTGCATCCGATTTGGAAAGTGTGTGAATGTTTTTTCTGCTATTCTTTCACACAACGGAGACATAAGAAGTTTTGACCAAACACTCACTAAATCACTTAAACAGGTTGCAACTTAACTGAGGAAACCCACCTCTAAACTTCACCTCCAGAACTTCCTTTTCATTGTCAATGATGTCACCGTTTGAATTGAAGGTATGGCAGGGACAATGCACACTGATTTCCAAACCTAGATTAGATCCTAATGCCAAACAATCATGAAAGGGAGAGCATTAAAAAGATTTTAATATCAGTAGGAGTGATTAATGATGTCTTATTTTAAACTCTTTCAGATAATGTTAACCCCACCTTTGTTTATCAGCCACTCTCGTACAGTTTCTGTCACATCGAAGGTGACCCACTCAGGAGAGCCTCTGGTCTGCACATTTTTAGCGGCAATGAAACGCTGCTTCCTAATGTGCTCGTTTAGTCTCATAATCTGCAAAACAGTGATTCCAAGTTATAATTCTAAGCTTGCTTGCTACTTGGAGGTTGTCAACAAATGCATGCCACAATTTGCAATGAATTTTCAATTAACTGCAATTTTGAACTATTTTGCATTCGTCTTTTGTATCAAATCCAAAATTCATCACATAAAGTAAAGGATGTGGTTGTAATGTGACAAAAGAGGTAAAGGTTTAGGTTGTTGGTATAGTGTTGCAAGGGTCTGTAAAGAGTTGAGGTTTGCTGTTTTTTTAATTATTATTATTAATATTGAATCCAGCTTTAGTCATGGGACAGGGAGATTTATATCATTTAAAATTCCCCTGAGTATCTAGTGAAAATGCAGCAGAAGGTTGTTAATTTAGCCTCTCCGTTATGGAGCAGAACTTAGGGATGTTATTCCAGCTGAAGAAAGAAATATCTCAGGGCTTAAGGGGTTTTAATAAATGTTCATGACAGACTGAAAATGTGGAACTTTTTGTAAAATAAGCAGATATACAAAAAAAGATCTATGACTTAAGGTTCTGCGTTTGATATTGGTAGAAGGACAAAGAAACGCTACCTTTACGCACCTGGTAGAGCTCAATCCGCTGTTCACTTCTCATGGCTTTGGGGTTTGGTACCCTCAGGGCTCGAAACTCTGCTCTGAACAGGTTGGTTGAGTTCCTTTCCATTTCAGTGACATTGAAGCGGAAAACTTTAGAAGTCAGGCTTTTAGGGCAGGGGAGATTATCTGGTGAGGAAAAACAGATAAAACATGGCTTTTAAGCAAAAAAAACCATGCTGAAACTCAGTGAGGTAATCACAGAAAACTGTATGATTTTTCACAATAATAGTTTGTAACTGAATAGAAAGGGGATGGGGGGGTGTGACTTAATGTTAAAATATCAAGATAGTTGCTACAGAGAGTAATTATTAACTTCAAACTTTGCAAATAAAAGCAAAAGTCATAAAGTAATTCCAAAAAACCCAACATTTCTAGTTTCTTAACATTTAAATATTTAATTTTCCCAAAAACAATGCAGCCTCATTGAACTATTTCAGCCTCAGCGATAGACATTTGAGTGATTTCTGCTGATTAGACGCTGCTATGATTTTAGAGAGCCACCAGGGTGAGCTAATGAAAAAGTCAGCAGAGGATCACAACTCTGGATAATGTGGTGAGATAGTGCCGGTAGCAATGTTTATAGATTATTTCCTCTGTGTGCTGTCCATTTGCTGAAATTGGGGTGTACTTCCAAATTACCAATAAATGTACCACTGGGATTTTGTCAAAAGGAATTATTCCGAATGAGTAATTTTTTCAAACTGAATAAAAGCAGTCACACTAAAACATTTGGCTTTTCTTCACATCTTTATCAGAACGGGAATAAATGTGATCAAAGCTATCCTTTTATATGGAGTCCTATATGAACACATGACCAAAACTCAGTCCTCACATTGCGACATACAATAGGCTGGCAGTTTTTTTTTGTTTTTTTTTTTCCCCAGCCCACAGTAAATGGGGTTGGCTGCTGCCTCTGTTATCAAAATTCTTCACTGGTTCTCCAACAGATTCTGTCTATATTTGGAGAAAGTGATAACATTGATAGTAAAATGCCAAGATTTTTTAACTGTCATATGACTTCATCTCAATGGTATCTGTGTATCAAAGGCCTTGCTATACTCAGTTCTGTTGATAAGCTGTTGGAGCTGAAGCTTTTGTTATCGTGATGACTTCCCTAATGCCAGGCACTGACATATACCAGATCTGTCGTGCACATAAACCCCCCAAGATGGAAATCTTTCCTGTCGTTTGCTGACCAGCTTGTGCAGTGATGAAATGAGCCCTTTTGTACCAACTTCCTGTTTTGTTTGCACCTGCAGTGTAGTTTCCGTGTGGGTTTTTTTAATGTTATAATTAGGGCAAAAAAAACGTGTTCAGTGGACCAGATTTGAATTTGTTTCTATTTAGTTTTAGGGAACTGCTTCAATATTATTTGAGTGTCTTGATGTCTGGAAAAGAATTTGATTAGTGATTCAAATGACAAAAATGGATATAAGCTAGGACAGGTACAGTAGAAAGTCTTTATAAAACAAACCATTTTCCATGCATCTGCAAATAGGGTTTTCTAAAATATTTTTTCCCCATCAGAAACTTTTATTGACAGTCACTTGACAGGACATGTGCAGGGGGGGGGAATACAGCAAGGGTCCAGGGGTTGGGAATGGAACCCAGTACGACTCCATCGAGGACTATAACCTGTAAATGGGGCGCACAATTTACCTCTACCCTATGTAAAGCCACAAAATCACAATGGTTTGACTTCAAAACAAAGATATGTTCATACCTGTAAACAAAAACTGAAAGAGTGACAGTAAATAATGCTATAGCATGCATTAGTTGTAGTTAAACAACAAATGCACATATTTTTCAAACAAAGCCTGATTTCACTAACGTGATAGGTTAATTAATTATCCATCAGGTATTTATTTAGATCATTCACTATGCATCTTATCACCCTATTTCAGAAATCTGAAAATATATCAAAAAGCGCAAATTTAAACTGACAGCAAAATAGCACCCTGAGCAAACGAGCACTTACTTGTGGTACCCCACAGCTCCACATTACCCATGCTGTGTTTCTATACTAGCACTATATTTTTACCCTTTTCTCATTCGCATCCATGATATAAACATCCACACAAACTTTGCCGATCTGTGAAATCTGAAAAAAACAGAACAGAAGGCATCACATGATAACTTGAGCCTCACACCATGTGGACACAGTGTGTTTGACAGAAAACAAGGCCTGATTTCCATATCCAAAGCAGCAATTACAGAGAGAGTTCACCCAACATAAGGAGTTGCTAACTCCCCATGACCTTAAAATTATTTTAAAAACTTGTTCAAAGAACAACTGACAGGTATTTGTTTTCCACATGGTTCTTGTGCAACATGCTTTCTAAGGTTTCTAATGCCGTTCTGGCCAACTTATTGGCTCCTTATTGTTCAAATGAACAATTTCTCAGAAAATAAAAACACGGACATTTTACATCTATCTAGAACTTGGAAAGCTTTCAGTTTGTAATCCATAAGCGTATTGTTTCTCTTTGACCTGATCTGACGCAGACAGTTATTTCTGTAGGACAAGAGAACAAGCAAGGAAAGCAGATGTGTGTCGACCTCTTCAAGTCAGGAAACGGCTACAAGAAATTAGTTACTCCTCCAGTCAGAGAAATTATTAAAAAGTTCAAAAGGACTGGAGCTGTGACAAACAAGGCTGCAGGAGCATCCAAGTTTATATTGCTCCGATGCAGGAGGATGAACACATAGAAAATACAATTTTAAATACCAAAGCGCGGCAAACTAATGAATCAACTTCTGGTGCAGTTGCCACCAGAAGTGGCAACTGCACCTTGTTACTATCTGGTACAGTAGATAGTAAGAAGCCTATGACAGAAGAGAAGTTCACATATGAATACTGCTGAAACTTAAATTAAATCTTCTTTTTGTCTCTTTTTTTTCCAGGTGTTCACAGGCAACTATAATAAAATAAACTCTTGTTCTCATTTGTTAACATTAGCATAAATGTACCTGAAGCTAATCTAAGGCTCTGAGAGCAGGACTCCACTGTTTGGTGTTTTTGGTCCAAATCACTTTTGAAAGATTCGAACCAGAACATTAGAGAGGTGAAATTAAACTTCAGGAAACCTGTTGATTTCAAAGGCACAGTGATGCAATAAGTTTGGCTTTGCTCTGGACCGTGAGGCTCTCTTCAGCATTTATTATCCTATTCTACTCTCTCAGTCTTACCACAGACACGTGTCCCTCTTTCCACAGGTTTTCCATTTCCATGCCGTTTATTCTATATAGAAAAAAATGCTGGTAACTATATAAGTTTGGCATAAACTATGTGGAGTAAGAAGAATATGAGACTAAACAGCCTTTTCTGATTATTTTAACAAATTGGTCCCATCCAAAGTAAAGCTCATTATAAACAGAGCACCCAGAACCATACTTAGTGGCAAATTGGCAACAAATTGGAGGCATAATGGAGGAATTCATGTTGAAGGTTTTGTTTCACTCTCAGTTTAGCAAAGCTAAACCTTAACAGTGAGGTGATCTCACCCTCACAGACCACCTGTGTGTGTAATTATCAGGCCAAGACACAGCGGGCTCGTTCGGAGCACCACCTCAACACCATCGCGTCTGTGAATATGAGGACTTCGCCGAGAGCGGGATCCCTCTCTCAAAGCTAACGAGGAGGGTCCCCTCTATCCTCCAACCTTTCCTGTCCACCTCTATTAACTTTCCCTTCCCCTGAAGGCATCCCCATCCGCCGAGGCAGATGTCCCTCTCATTTGGCCCTGACTGGAAAGGAAATGGTAACATCTGGGAGGTGGAACATGATCCACTGAAGGGGGAAAAACAAGAGGGAAAAGAGAGTAAAGGAGGGGATTGACCTTCCTGGTTCAGAGTTAAAACAGGTGGGACAGCACAGGAGTAAAACACATTTCCTCTCCTTTCCAAGCTCCCACTTCAGTTTTTAAATATAATGTCCAGTGGTGCATTTTTCCCACCAATAAATGAGTGCTGACAGAAGAAAAAAAAAACACAGCTGAGTGTGGATTTCTACTTCAGGATTTCAAAAAACATCTTTTTTAAAAAGAACGCAGAAGGAAAAATGTGTCAATTCTGCTTGATGATGTCAAAAGAGGCACAAGAACAAACCTGATCAGCTGGCATCAGTAAACATTATGGTGACTGAGGGACTTTGACAAAAATTTTGACATTTGATTTCCATTTAAAAATAAGTATTTTAATTTAAAAAAAACATCAAAATAAAGAAGAAAAACACAATAAATACAAGTTTACAAGCTGATAATTGTCACCATTTTACAACTACATTGCAAAACAATTTGAAAAACTCAATGACCGTAATTGAGATGAATCTACAGAGAATTTGGAAAGCAGCTTTAAGATCTTCATCATGTAGGAATATGTTTCTTTGCCGTGTGAAAGTATAAAGTCTGAAGTGTTCTCGCAGAAAATTGTTCATTTCTATTTGCTCATCTTAAATTTCTGATTAGTTTGGCTTTGTGTTAATTATGAAGGTACTGTAAAACTTCAGGATTAAAAAAGTTTCCAATGAACTAGTCCTTAAATATTTAATATTTTATTTGATCTGTTTTTATTTTGTATAAAATTTGTAAATATATATTAAGGTATCTCTCTATAGAATAGAATGTCATCCAAAATACCATCATCATCATAATATCAGTGTGTGCAATATTTACTTCACAAAAGAACAGTTTGGAGTGCAATAACTGTTCACCAATATAAGTACTTTGAACTTCCGATTTATTTGGCAATATTATATTCAACCAGTTCAACAGGAGATGATGTCACCAGAGGCAGACAACCAAACCAAAAATGTAAAAGCAGAAAACAGCTTATATTGCTACTGACATACTTACAATATTTACCGATGTTTTCTCCATCACAATAATTTTTTATATTTTGCAGCTTGACTTCGAAAGACTATCTATTTCATTAATGTAATTCAAAGAATGAACCTCATTTATCTTGTAGATTTATTATTGTATTTCTTTTCAAGATGTGATTATGGCTAAATACGAATGGAAACTCCAAATTAATTTTCTCCAATAATAAGAATGTCAAACAAAACCCTTAAAAATGAGTTTTTATTACATTTTTACCTTATTAGTGTCACCCTATTTTAAAAAATGTCTGCGCACTAGACAGTAGATGCACTCAATGCTCCTTCCTTCGACATCAGTTACTGCATCCATGCAGCATCGATAGAGGCGACCATTCTGTGGCTCTGCTGAGATCGCTTTGATAGTCAGCTCATCTGCATTTCTGTAGTAGCTCATCTTTCTCTTAGCAATACCCCTTAAAGAATCTATGCTAGATCATTTGTGTTTACTGGCTGCTCAGTCTCATCTAACCAGTTTTTGGCTCTCTGGGCAGAGTGTCAAGTCCTGCTAGAAAATGAAATCATCTTCACACAGTTTGTCAGCAGAGGGAATAATGAAGCACTCCAAAACCTTGTGGCTGCTCGTTAAAACTCAGTAAACCAACACGAGCAGATGACAAAGCTGGGAAAACGTCATGCTGAGCTCTGATCCAAGCATGTGGTGCGTAATTGCGCACTATGGAGACAATGAGAAAGTTTTGAAGAGGGAAGAACTTACTGTTGTCTGGCGTTCCGTGAACCATGTTGATTTTGTATATCTCTTTGGCGATGTACTCCGTCTCTGTGTTGTCCTGGCCGCAGCTCTGCTTCCGATCCCTGCCCAGCTGCTCCAGAAGCTCCTTCGTGCTGTTATATAACGCCTGGATCTGATAGGGTACCTTGCTCGGTCCCAGGGAGTGCGGGGGGCTCGACAGCCGAAGTTTGCTCAGGATCTGACCCCGGATCGCCTCGACCCTCTTCCTCTTCACATGGTCGATGTCCACGGTGGCACAAGTGGACAGGGGCGAGCTCAGAGTCGCGCAGTTGAGGAGGAGGACGAACAGTAGAGCTTTGCCCAGATGCATCTTTCTGTCCGCATTTGTTTCGCTCTGGGAGCTGAAATGTGACGGCTCACAGAGAGGACTGCCTTTAAATCAGCTTCTTTTCTTTTCCAGCTTAAACACTAACTTGTGGACTAACTCCTCTTTGTGCAAATCCGAATTTAAGTTCGCCCATTATTTATTCATCCGATTCAAGTTTCTATTAAGACTTTCTTTCTGTATTCTTCTGTTCAGTCCATCAGTCCTCCTGGTCCTCCTAGAGCGGTTTGTCTCGCGTCGTTTATTTCGGCGCATCAAGTTTTATCCTCCGTGCAGGTTGACCGCAGGCTGTCACGTTAACGAGGTATATGCGACTTGGAGCTGCTGATATGGCTTCATATGAGCTTTATAGGCTGCCGCTGCTTTCTGACGTTTGATGGAGGAGGGACCGCAGACACCCGGGAGCGCACGCATCGCAACAGGGGCCCACTGCCATACTCACTGAGCCTGAAATACTAAATAATTATGTTTAAAAAAAATAGAGAGAGCGAGAAACATAAATTGCTCTTTTGTTCCCCGGTGCTGTAAAACAGACTCCTTTGGAAGGAAGACTTGCTTGAAGTTTTAGCTTAACATGGCGCAGACTGCAACCCAGATCTGGTCTTGGGATCACTTTGGTGCGCCTTATGTGACGATATGATGATGCTACATGATAATATTGTGACAATATGTATTCTAATTGTGTTCTTGTAATATTGTGTGGGTTAATCTCCCTGGTAGTGCGCCCTCTACTGAACAAAAATATACCCACGTTTGATTACTTCATTTAACTTGGCAAAAGTTAAAGAGGAAAGGAAAACTTTTTTTTTTATTTATTTTTTTTAAGATATTGAGTTGTTAATTTGAGGCAAACATTTTTTAAACATAGCCACATACCTTGCATTCTTCTTCTCTTTTCTTTGGTCTTGACAAGATTTTACATTTAATGTTGATATAGAAAATATTTAATTTTTGCTAAATGTATTTATTTCAGAACTTTTCTGTGTATATTAGGTATTAAATGTACTGCAGTTTTTCCAAAACAATAACCCAGACAGGTTGGTTAAATATGGAAATGTGTTCACTATACTCAGACAGGTCAGAAAGTAAGTCAATTGACTGACCCAGTACTGCCAAGGTACACCTGTTAAAATAGGCTGTAAGTGTGTATTGACTATTTACATAAGGCAGTAAGGTCAATTTCTAAGCAAAATATATTATTCCAGCATGTTTCAGTTAAATTTGCTGTTTTTTAGTATATACATTACAAATTAAATAAAGACATTCATATAAAATGATACGCAAACCGATAACATCTAAAAATACCTAAATAATCCCTCTTGCAGTTTGACCACAGTTGTTCTAAATAACTTATATGTTATATATAACTTTTATGTTACATAGGACGAGTTGTGGAACTCTTAAAGAACCGTCTTGATTCATTCTTCTTGATTAAAAATGGTCCCTTGTCTCTTGTTGTATATTTACTTATTTACTCTTGTTGTATAATCTAACTTATATTGTTAGATTCAGCTTTGAATCTAACAATAAGATTCAAAGCTGAATGTTTCTGAGAAAAGTACAAAGAATTACCTGAACTATGCAAAGTAGTGGGATTAAGATGTTCCAGTTGTCTTTTCAGTTAAGCTTTTCAACCTATTTCCATTGGTAAATAAGTCATGAAGTTCACAAAATCTCGCATTGACAGCTTGCTGCCTTCCTCGTCTACTTCTTCTGTAGTTCTATGGTGCCAAGCAGTACTAAACAAAATCTAGATCTCATATTACAGACACCATGCCAATACAGTTGTATTCTCACTCAATAGAATCAATGATTCTATGCTTCTAGCACAGATTTTTCCCATGCCCTCTGCAGCCACCTTCCACACAAATGTCATTTTTTTCTGTCCTAATGTTTGACGGTTTGTTTGCAGCCGTTTGAGTTATTTTATCTTTTTCCTCCTTCATCAGCTTTATCTCTCTTCTTAAGGCATATCCACATTTTTCAAACCTATTTAAGGTCAGACTGTCGCCGGCTCTGGAGGCCCCTTACCCAGACATGGGATCTAACATTTTACTATGTTGCTTTTGCCTGGCAGTTTGCATACCAGGAATGATTTCATACCATGCTCAATCTTTATATGGCAACCATTTGGTTTGAATTTTCATGGTACATAAGTGCATAGTATACAAAACTCTGTGTTTTATTTGGCTGGTTTTCCAAACTATTAATGTGTGTTTACACTGTTTTTAGGACAATTATATATTTTATCAACTTGAGTTGATAAGAAATAAGAAAATTCACATTTCTTCATACAACCAGTGCTTTGAACCAGTTCCACGTTATAACCACAAACCTTAACCTATACTATTGTGATTTTAAGTGACCAACACAAAGTTGCAGGAATATAATACATAATTTTAATAAGTTTTTTTTTTTTTAACAAATACAATCTGAAAAGTGTGGCTTGCATTTCTGTTTAGCCCTCTTTACTTTAGACTTAATATAAGCAGGAGTGCAGCAGTTCTGTGAAAATCTCTGAAGTTTAAAGCAGAGTTGGACTAGAAAACAATATCTCAGGTTATTTAATTTTCACAGAGCAATGTTCAATCTATCATCCCCAAACAGTTAAAAGTATATCAAGGTATAACAATCTGCCTAAACTGATTGGCTGGTCAAGAAGAGATTCAACCAAAGAAGTAGCCATGATGCCCATTGTGGAGGAGGCAAGATGAAGACCAAGAATTATATGACAAGTTTGAATTATGCTTCAAGACATGTAGGCAACACAGCTAACATGTGAATCAAGGTACTCTGATCAGATTAAACCAATATTAAATAGTATATGTAGGTTACGTGTGGAGGAAAGAGTACAACATTCCCACGGTGAAAGACGTGCATAGTAGCATCATGCTGGGTTGGGTGTTTTTATTCTGCTGGGAAAACGAAGCAAAGTTTATGGGACTAAGGATGGAGCTAAGCAAAGAGCAATTCTGGAAGAAAACCTGTTAGGGGCAGGAAAAGACTTACAACAATAACCTTAATCATAGAGCCAGAGCATGGTTTAAATGGAAGTCTATTTTGGGTGTAGTCAAAGCCCAAACCCAAATAATCCAATTGAGAATCTGTGGTAAGACGTGAAAACCCGATCCCATTTGACTGAGCTTGAGATGTTTTTTATTTTTCTTTTGTTTTTTTTTGTTTGTTTTTTAAGAATGGGCACAAATACACACTTGGAAAGTTAGTGGAGGAAGAGGTGACAAAAGACTTGTTGTAAAATGTGGTTCTGGGAAGAATTTATTAAAGGAAAAAAAATACAAATTCTGATCCCCACTTTTTAGATTTTTTTCTTTAAATGAACGTTGTATTGTTTCCTTTCTATTTTAACAACTTTGCTCTACTTTCTATAGCCCATCATATTAACCTCTGACAAAGCCGAATGAATTTTGTGGTTTTAGAGAGACGAAACGTGAAAGAATTGATCATGGCTCTTTGAGTCTCATAGCCTTTATCTTCTCGAAAATGTGCAATATAGTCATGTCTTGATCTATAATTTGTTTCGTATTTTGAGTCATTGCAAACAAACTTGGGAGAGAAGTTCATCGAGCTGCTGTAATTATAGAGTGACAGAACTCCCCTGTGGCACTCGAGCAGGTAAACACACGTGGCAACTTTTAGTCAGTAATAAAACTCATACATATAATTTAGCTTGGACACATTTGTCACAGTTGTCCATGAACACTGTTTTCTCACTTTACCGCTTACAGTTCTGGCTGAGATGTCTTCATTCATAACTTGATTTGTTAATTGCTGCGCCTGCGATCCAAAACCTAAAATGGACTGAAATGAGTGTTTGTACGATCCAGAAAAAGAAAAGGGAAGGAGATGTCTTCATGGCCATTGTGAAGCTATTTTAGGAGCGGCACCAAGGCCTCTGGTTTCTGTCAGCCACTCTCCCACAGCCGTCCATGCACACTGTGATGCCCTGAATATTTGGAAAAGTTTCATGTCGCTTTTATTCTGACCATTTGGAACATTCTGTTTTAATTATTTCCTTCCTAAATTTGCAACATGTTATATTATATATTGAGATTATTGTTCCAGAGGATGCTTTTGTTTGTGTTTTTAAAGGCAAATCTGTAATATTTAAATATGAGATTTAATTGAAATTAATATATAAGGACAAATTTGATGTGAGTGGTATGAGCTTAGGATTATCGCAAAGACACACATATTGTGAAGATGCAAGGGGGACTTCGAGAAGCTGTTAAATAGAGAAAATGAGTACCATTAATGAATTTGGAAGTGCAGAAGATCTTTGAGGCAGAAATGATATGTAGATGGGAAGAAGTGGCACACTGCTGCAGATGTAGAGATCTGTAGAAGAGAAGGTAATGAACTTTTCATTTGAAAGCATTAATGAGGTTTAATTATGAAGAGAAGTGATTATCAGGGAGTGGTAGTTTGGATTACCCCCACACCATGGTGATGCCACCACCATGTATTATGGTGAACATGGTGAGTGTGTTCGTTTTCCAATATTTATAGCCTTTTTCATGTCGCCCAACGAGTTCAGTTTTTCATCTGACTAGAATATCTTTTCCCTCATTTTCTGTGTCTCTTACGTGGCTTGTGCTGAACTGCAAACCTGATACAGCTCATGGACATAGGATGAAGGTTGGTGTAACACACCAATGCTAGAGGAAGATGACAGAGTTGTTCCTGTATGGTAAACCCCTAAAAAAGATAAGGTGAATTAAGATTTGTAGCATTATATGACACCGGCAAAGGCTTTCTGGGTCGCTTGACCTGAAAGCTTTCTGTGTTTCTTGGCAGTTCTCCATTAAGCCACCAGGTGATGCTGCATACCAGTTCATAACATCTGCAATCATTGAGGAAAGCCTACTTCATAAACACTCCCAGGACTTACATTAAATATAATAAAACCAGTATATATTGTTCTCATTGTAACCAAAGCTATGAACTGCATGTAATGTGGAAAATTTATAGAAATATATACGTTACCTAATATTTAAACAATTTTAACGTAACGACCAGCATCCCTGTTCTTCTAATTTTCCCACCTGTCGTTGTTCTTATCTGGACTTATCGATTCAAATAAATCATTCTGGACGTACTCATGTGGAGAGATTCTGTCATGGTTCTGAGCAGGGAGGCCGCGTACACATCATCACAAGAAATACCACCAAATGAATGGAAGAGGAAAACCTCTCCGTTCAGCAGGAGCCAAGGTTCCAAGCAACATCTTCCATCAGTCCAACATTCCTGTCCCTGTGGGGATTCCTAGACGCGATCCCAGACATCACCAGCTAAGTTCACTTTTACTCCAAGTGTCGACCAGTGATTACCTCACTGCTGGGTCAGGTTTTAGTGAGTCACGCTGCGGCAATCTCTCTCTGTCTGGCAATACACACGGAAAAGGAATGCTGCTTTAGACCAAGGGCTGAAAACAAAAAACACATGCTGGTAGCGACACAGAGGGAAATGTAGGTCAGTTTTCTGATGATTATGTTTGTCAGAGATGTTAACGGCAGATGTAGAAATTGACCTCAACAAAATGTCTGCCAAATGTTTCTAATCTTGGCCGTCAAAACTACATGTTTAACACCAGTTCCTTAATTTGATTCAAGCCATTCTTATTTCGTTTTTCAAATAGCTTGTATGTCTCCATAAAAAATCCAACATAGTTGAAGGAGGAGTTCAAATTTTGGTGAAGAGTAGAGCCTAAATAAGTCGAAAAGAAAACACACACTCAAATGACTGAAGACTGGCTAGACAGGGTCAGACAAACCCCAAATACTAAGCAGCTTCCTGCCAGATTTCCCTTTCCGCAGCACCCTGACAGACCGGCACAGTAAGCCTGCTTTGTCTGGGGGAAACAAATCAATGAGTCATACGAGGGGACGTATCTGAGTAAGAATGCTAACAGGAGACCTCTAAAACCCACACCAGAGGAGGCAATGATGTGTATATGTCATAACTTCAATGAAGCGTTTGATTGGTCTAACATCTGTGTTAGTCATCAGTTGTCCTGATACATGAAAACAAGGATTGGAATACCATGCCGGCTAGACGATGACTTAAAGTGAGGTCATTTAAATTCAGCACAGGTTTGTGACTCTCTCTTGTCATGTCTTAATTTTTATATCTTTGAACCTTAACTCATACTGTCATCCAAGACATTCTTATAGTCTTAGACATCTCAAAACTATTTAGTTATTCAATAAGTAAAATAACGCAACAAACAAAGCTATTTATATTTTATATTTTGCTCGGGGCATTGCTTTGTCAAAAATTAAGAACTTGTTCTTTGCTTAATTTTTAATGTTAAATATAATTTCAAGTAAATATATCAAAGAATATGATTGCATGTATTAGCTATTTTACAATTTTAATAGTTACTTGAAAGCTCCAGCTAAGCACACAGACATTTTGCCCCGGTCTAATTTTACCAATGTGTTTGTTTCTTCTGACTGGAATTACCATCATCGTCTTGGGAGCAACCCAGCCAGCGTGCCGACTTGACTCTAATAGAGAACAGCGCTGAAGATTAGGGTGATGGCAGGAAGATCTTTCAAGCTCAAAGACTGAGAGCTCATCAACAAAGATAAATCATCAAAACACCAAATGAAACCCACAAAAGACTGGTCAGCATTTATCAGAGTTTGATTGTAATGCCAACAAATAATTTTAGAGTGCTTGTTGGGAAAGGTGTAAAATATTTTAATGCAATTATTTGATCATTTTGTATTGTATTATTAAAACAGCTAAAATCATCCTTAAAAATTCTGCTCTTTTAGGGTTTTATATTTTTCTTTCTGAGACATGCCTGTCTCATTTCCTAGCAGAAACAAATACCTCGGTTTAATTCAAGTAATTGTATGTACATTTTCCAGGGTACAAATAAATGGGGAGCTACTTATATATTTATTTTCTCAAAGTTGTGTTAAAAATAATATAACTTTCTTTTTGATTGATTGATTTGCTATTTTAATTTTGTCCACTAGTGGGCAGACCACTTTCAGTTTATCCCTGAGAAGCGTTCTTCAAAAACTCGGCCTCCAGTGTTATTACCAATTTATTTAAAGATCTTTTAATTTTTAAATAATAAGATTCACTGTATGGCTGTTTTTCACTTGGCATTTTCTTTTTCAAGTGTGTTGTTTGAATTTTGAAAAAGTAAATAATGATTAGTAGATTACAACAGAGGACCAATAGACCTGGCTTTATTTTCTACGAGTCAAAAGAAAAAAAAAAAATAGTTCCCTTGGCACAGTTAAAACTGCATAATCTTTAAGCAGGAAATGAATCTATTGCAAAATATTTTTGTGTCACTTTTGTTGAGAAAAACTTGTGAACTCTTACTAAGTGGTCAGTAGCTTATGGTCATGCTTTTCTTTTTGGGTATTTGCATTTTTATAAGTGATCGCAAATTTTAAACTAATTTCAAACTAATTTTTGAAACAAATTCCAAGACAAAGCTAGAAACAAAGAACAGCACTGTGACATGATTACAAACAAGTGTTACACATCCTATTCCAAGCAGGATTTATAAACACAGCTACTAATAGGAGTTGCATAATGTTTAAAGCTGAATCTATAAAAACAGTGCTGCAAACAACAATCACACATGCCATTTCATGCAGGATTTATAAACGTGTCAGCACGTAACACTGAATGACAAGGCAGTGTTTTAAAGGAAGTAAAAAGAGTTATTAGTAACAGAAACTGTGCAAAATATCAAAAATGATAATTGAAAATAAAACAAGGCTACATTACAGTTCTTATTTCTCTGCACCCTGAGGTACATGCATACACTTTTATTCTGATTTAATCAGATTTTTTTTTTTTTATGTGCTGAAATAATGTTTCTGCAAATCTTTACACATCTTGGTTTGTTTCTTCTAGAAATATTTTTTCATTATTATTTTTGAGTGGTTTCAATTTGGTTTTCATAGTGGCTGCTTCATTGCTTATGTGATAAAAAAATAGTGTGGATGGCTTGCTTCCATAAGATGGCATATTGTGCCAATTTGATGTCAGAGAGGTGAAGACCGTTCACTTTACATCTAGGTCTAAAGGAGGTGGCAATATGCTGAGTTAAGGGCTTTTGGAAAACAAAGGACAAGGCGTCATTGGGCCTCTGCATGAATATGAAGCAGTAGACGGCCAGCATGTTGATTCACACTCCAGAAAACTTCTGTCAAAACCTTTACACACTTGGCATTTACAGATTGGTGCTTCATGCGAGGCATTTGCTTTACTCTGTGCTGCTTGTTGTGATAACTAATTGCAGGTCTTACGTGAATGAGGGATGAAGCAGATTTTCAGTGTTCCAGGAATGATTCAGGTCATTTTGAAATCATCTTCAGTGATGCAACTTCAGTTTCAGCTATACTTTATGCTTTCTGGACAAAGACTTGCAGCTTTTTATGAGCGGATTTATCCACAAGACCATTCAAAGGCATATCAAAATGCCCAGGAATAAGGAGGATAGCACATGTAAGAAATTGGATGTTGAGAGATGGAAAAAGTGAAAAAAGATCTGAACTCTCTTCACTTTCTTTAATATATTTCTATGTAGCATTACAAGTGCTGACATTTAGGTAATGAGACGATTTTCTAGCCCTAAATCAGATCAACGAAAGAAAGAATCTTCAAAAGAAATTTAAGAAAAATGCAAATTATATGTAAAGATAATTGTGTGTTGTTTGGTTCAGATTACCAGAACACATGGTTTGTGCAGGTGCACGGCATGAATAAGAAAACACAATATGGTGGTATTAATCCTGTATGAATTCACAGACACGCTATTGTTTGTTTCCTGCAGCACAGTCCAGGTTCGCGTTAGCTTCCTCATACCGAGTCTAGACAGGAAGCAGGTCCATGCCACATTAGGGATTTTCTCCCTCACACCAGTACACACCCAGATCAGATCCACATATGGGTTACAGTACTGACAGCCATTGTCTCTCAGTGTGTCTCTGACTATTGTGTCCTTGGATGTGCATCGGGAAGATAGCATTACAGTATCTCTGAATATATGAAGATTTCTGTTTCATATCGGTTCTCCTATATTCCACTGTAACTAAAAAAAATGCAGTTTTAATGTCAGGAGCTTGTTCTTGGTTTCCATTACTCACTTTATGTCTGATTTGAAGTGTTGAGTCGGAGGCGCAGTGTGGAAAGTTCAACATGTCCTTCCCAGGTACGGCGTCGCACTGCGTCCTGTAGTGCTTAGCTAAATTAAACCGAGCCCCTACTGTTCTCATCTGCTCACCTGTAGCTCCTGCCAGGCCCGGCCATGACCTTTGACCCCACACAGATGGGTCTGCATAATAAGACACGGACACACACGGCTAAGTGCCACCTTGGACACATTTGATGGGGAGCTATAACGGACTTAGAAAGTTTAAATGCTGTATGTTTTAATGCTAATTTCCTGACCTTTGTGACTGGGCGAAGGCTTGCGTGAATGTGTGTGTTTTTCTTTCGTCAGACTGCGGATTTAACTGCAGCTTTTAGCCACAAACACACAGGCAGAAGTGTGCTTACTGTACATAATCTCCGGCTCCCTGTGCATTGTTGGCCTGAGGCCAGTGACCTCTGTGCTCTCTGTATGGCAGGATGAGCTGAGCTTTTTATTCTAACTGTATGAATATGCATGGCCTCCTGGCCCCATAGACCTTGCAATATAAATGTGGTTCAGAGAGAGCTTTTAGAGAAAAACTATTAGTTGAGAATTTAATCTATTCAATGTAAGGTAAACTGGAGTTGTTCACTGTTATGTTCTCAGTTAATCTTGATGATATGCTAAAAACAGAGATGAGTTTATCTGTTTAACACACAGAAAGATTATTTGCTTTATAGTAGCTTATGAAAGTAATTATTATTCTTATTGGTTGGAAGGTGACTCTGTTGTGACCCAAAGAGGTTTCCAGCCTCTTGCAGATTTTCCTTCAGGATTTATTTATTTACATAAATTTCCCATGAGCTGTGATCAGATTCTCTGTTCCTACTGAAGACTAGTATCCCCACAGCATGATGCTGCCAACCGCATGTTCAGTGGTATTTTTTACTGTCAGAAATGTTTACCACATGAATTATAAGGAAGGTTTAATTTGATCATTCTAGACAATCCATAAGTGGTTATAAAGGTTTGCTTATGATTTTCAAAGGAAAGGCAGCTGCTTTGTGTTCTGTAAACTTGTAAATCAAGAAGCAGATGACACTCTACTGGTAGTTTAATAGGAAATTCAAACTTATGAAAGATCATTGTCGAGACGTGCAGTGAAAGGACAAAATGTTTGGTTTTTTTTCATGATCACAAATAAATTGCCATCTACTAGAAACGTGGAAAGTCTTTAAAATAAATCTGTGTTGTTGCATAATCTCATACAAAAAATATGCAAAAAACAGTGAACTTTTGACTCTCCAGGCTACCCTAATACTTGTGTTATTAAAAAGATTAGCCATGCTGACGCCATATGAATTGTTATGGATTTTGGGGGGGAATTTCTTTTTCATTATATTTTTATATGCCTTCATGGCAAAGTAGAACAATATGCATTACTTCTGAGTTTTTTACATCATTGAGGTTCTTTCCAAATACTATTTTTAATGCATTGCTATTTTAATTTGATAACCAGTTATCTTGTATTAAAAAAAACATTTTCATTTTACAGTATTGTAATTTTCAGATTCAATTGATGTGTTCACCTGCTGCTTTATTTAGAAACAGGACAGTTTGCATAGCCAAAAATCAAAATTTTCTTTTCAAATGTCGAGTATTTTGTTCCTTTAGATCAAAGTATGTGTTCTTCAGTGAATATATGAGTATATTTACACCATGTCTTAGAGGATCTCTGACAAACTGCCCACTGCTGCATTAACAGTATAATTCATCCTGTTCTTGGTTCTGTCTGTAAAACGGTCCCCTTCATTTCCCACATGAGCGGTTTTCTTATCATCCAGACCCTCTCTCACCTGACCCGGGGGCTGAGTTAAAGCCGATAAAACACCCAAATATTCTGTTAAACATGAGCGGCCTCTGCCGCGTGCCTGTTCCCTGCAATGCCTCCTGGGTAATTATGGTAATAACTCAGCAGTCAGAGGCGAGGCCAGAAGGACCCAGGATGACGAGGTCAGATTAGAGAGCTCAAAACGAAAAAGAGCGCTGGTGCTAGAGATGAGTCTGCGGGGGTCAAGGTGAAGCAAGCTGGGCTGCATGTCTCATAAACACTCGCTGACACATCAGAGACCGCTGGATGTATGTCTGCGCTGCCGCTGATCTGTCGTCCTCAGCTACCAAGACGCTGATGAGGGATGATGACAAGCATTTGAGTTGCTTGAGTATTTGCTCGGCCTCTTCTGGCAGAGTGGGACGTTGAGTGGGAAGGTCGAAATGCCCCAAAGTTGAAGCAAGTAGGACTACTTAATGTCCTCAGACGATTTACTGGGACAGCAGATGTGGACATAGCTTTGAAAAATTGACTGGATCACCCGCCAGATTGTTTTGTTTCTTTGCCGAGACGCTGTGAAAAACTAAGAAAGGCAAAGGACAAAATGTTCCTGTACAACTTGATCCATTATGGCTCCATGTAGTCCTAGACACTGTGGTTTACACCATTACTTTCAGAAATTAAAATCCACTCCTTTGTATTCTCTGTACTGTGCGTCTGCTTGTGGACTCTAACGCCCGTCTCTTGTATGATGAATAACAGAGACACAAACAGAGCAGCTGCAGCAGGTTTGGGTATTTTGCAGATGATGCGAGTCTCAGGTTTGATTTTTACACGTCGTGTTCTCACAGCAGAGACAGAGAAAGATTTATTTTTGTATTCTTACATAAAAGTCCCAGCCTCCTTCTGACCGATTTGAACCTTGACGCCTAGAAAAAACAATAAACATAAACATGTTTGTATTTCTAAGTGTGTGTGTGTGTGTCTGTTTTGCAAGAAATTGTACTGAGCATACAGTAGCACAGCACCGACCCTCCCACATTTGTTGCTACACATTGCTTGTCATATGATGGCAGTATAGGCTACAACATTGCTTGCATACATGAGACAAACTCAGCTGTTCAGACAGTTTTTCACCAGGCTTTCTCTCTTTTGGTCTTCATGATGGCTGGTGATTAAAAGGTTAGTATTCGTATGGTTTAATCACAAAAACTGATCTGCCTTTCTGTGTCTGGTATCAAAATTTGCTAGACGATCTGTAGTTTTCAAGTGAGACCAAAAGCAACGACCAATGTAATCAGCAAACGAATAAATACTTTTTCACAGTACAGTTGACCAACATATTAACTTGTTTCCTAAATTATATTTAATGTGGGGTTTTTTTTTGTCTGTTTTTTGGACACCTGCCAAGCTTGAAATACCTCAGGTCAGAGCAGTTTATTCTTCCAGCGGTTTATCGACCCCATATTTATGCTTACATAGTTAAATACTGCAGTTTATTCACTGCCGGCCAGTAAGCGGTACACTGAGACCTCTGACCTGCAAACAGCTATAAATATTTATTTGTGTCGGCTTGTCTAAAAATAACTATATTACAATAGAGTGTCCTGGAGGAGGTCCAGGAAAGTTGTGCAGGGAGCAGCAGTCAGCATTTAGCCTCGGTGTCCAGAGAGAGACGCGGCGGTGTTGAGAGGCAGACATATCAATAGCTTTTTAGTCTAGAGGAGGGGGAAAAAAGTCACATTGCAAGGGATCTTTTTGGTCTGGAGAGGTATTTTTGGAACATGGAGACTGAACCTTGGTGCAGCTTAGAGCTGTGCAAGCATTTCTCTTGAAACACTATTTTTATTGGTTATCATTTATCATAGATATCAGAATATCTGTTTTCTTGCAAAAAAAGATATTTTAGAAGAAAAAAAAACAATTGTGTGCAAATGAAAAAAGTACAGATTTCATCGTGTGAAAACCAAGACAGGAAAATTAAATGTGAATATTGAATGGAAATTGGATGTGTTCTTGTCTGCTTTGTCTTATTCTTCTGTACTTCAGCATTGTTTCACAAGGCTGAGTGCTATAGAGCTAAAGTTTATAGTTTCTTTCTGTCTTTCAGGGCTAGACTCAAACATTCAGGAGGGAATTTGAACTCATAAATTCTAATGTGAACAACCCAGCATATTTCACATGACCCTAGTTAGACCTCAAAGCAAAGTAAATAAATTGTTCAATATGCTTTTCTAAAATCTAGCATTCTTCTAGTTAACTTTGAATCAGTGACAATTTACTATTATTTTACCCTAAACTCACATCACTTTAGTTAAATATTTTATAGTGAAATGAGTCATGATCTTATTGTGAACCTTGGTAGAAAATTAAACAGGAGACAAACTGAGGATCTGTCCAGCTGTTGCACATCTTCTTTCCTCCCTCCGTTTGTGTCAAACGACCTTTTACTCTCTTTATTGGACAAGTCAATAAAGCAGCATCTGAGTTTCAAGAGAATATCTTTGTACATTTCTAGTTTCAAGAAAAAAAGATGACATTGAACATTTAGAAACTGAATCTATAGAGCGACGATAAGCAATCACTGCAAAATTTTTTAATACAAAGTTTTCCTGCTGATATCAGGGTCCCTACTGATTGAATCTCACATAGAAACTAAAGGATTGCAGAGAATTTTACCCTTTCAGGATTTCATTCCTGTGCGCTTAACCTTTGCATATCAGTTTATTTCTGTTATATAAAGAAATACATCATAAAAATCCTCAAGTCTTTCCTGGAATTTAATTTCATTGGATAATATTTCAGAAAATTTCATATTACACCCTATTTCTTTGACATGTGACTCTAATTTCTATTTGGGTTATACATATTACAGATTATATTATGAACAAAATAATAACTAAGATAAAATAGGTATGTGAATGAAGTATATTCACATACCAATGTGAATCAGTGTTGAATAAATTTTCAGAAGCGTTCTTCGAATCAGTGTGCCAAGGTAGATAAAAACTTCAAAACCTTCATTGTGCTGCTTTCAGGTTACTGGGAAAGTATCATAAATTAAACTGAAACATAAACAACAATTGGAATATTAAAAAAAAATATTTTTCCAAAAACAAAGAAGAGCAAATGTCTGAATAATTTGAATTTAATTTGACATATTTTAAGAATAGTGTGGGTTAACTGAGATGTGATCAACCATTTTGACGCCTAGAGTTTATATTAAAATCAGGTCTGAACAGGATTGTTTCAACTGCAAATTAAAACTTATCTCAGGAGTGATTAATTGTCCTGTCTTCATTTTGTCTTCATTCCATCATTGTGTCCCACTCGAATATCAAACTTTCAGCCAGCCTGCCTCAGTACGAGGCACATGTATTACTCCACAACTTGTGCCTCTCTCCACCCCAATCCCTCCTTCACCCCCAGAATGCAATAAATGTCCGGCCATCATTTATTTTAATTCACTCCCCTCTTGCACAGATGAAATGGATTCGTAACCTTGTAGGACAAGGACGTGCATGCTGTCTGCCGTCAGTTGCTGAGTTATTCTCTATTCTTCCAGCATAGGGAAGGAGAGAGCAAGGCACGCTGAACGAGAGCGCGAGAAAGAGGCCCAATGATGAAGAGAAATAGTCTGGCATGCAAATTGCCGGCTGCCACGTCCAATGAGGAGCCCTGGCGGAGACTGTCACCGTAGAAACTCTGGACAGAGTTAAGGAGACTGAGGGAGAGTGGACGGCAGGACAGGAAGAGTCTAGGGAAAAAAAAGAGAAACACGCCGAGTGTGATTTATTCACTAAATCAAGATGTGATGGGTAGATTATGGGTAGTCTGATGAGAAAAAGTGTTTATGGGATGGCTAATTGAATGTGACCAAGGAGGAGAATGCAGAGAGCAGACAGAGATGGAGACTGGATGGTGTAAATAATTTGATGATTAAACTGGCACTGAAGAAACCCCATGGAAAACAGTGGAAAAGAAGAAAAATATCAATTTAACTTGAGTTTTTAACTCAGTCAGTTGCACAGTAGAGTGAGTCAAATGTAATTTTTGAGAATATAGGCTAATATTGCAATATTTCTGAAAGAGGAGAGATTTCTTCAACAGCATGACAACACTGAATTGTAAACAGGTTAGGTTCACCTGGTGACAGTTTTCACACAGTGGTCCTCTTTTTAAATTTTAGGGATATAGTGATAGGAAAAAAAATACATACCTTTTTTCTTACTTTCAAAACACCTCTGATTGGCTGATCAGACCCTCACAACGCTGGAAGACCCCAGAGGTCTGACATTTACATTAAATTGAAGGTTCATCATTCAAGACAATCAGTTGAGAACTCGGGCTGCCGAGGTTTTAGCTCATGTAGCTGAGATTGCAGAATTATTGGTTAGATTATTGAGCTCTTTGTCTCGTTCCTCAACTAATAAAGTTACAGGTTTATTATGAGCTAAACCAACTATCAGCCAACAGTCAGACTTCTCAAGTCTATTTGCATTAAACTCTTTTCTCTTTGAGGCTCCTGCAAAGTTTTGTTTTTCATCCAGGAAGATACTGTATTTATATCTCCTCCAGTATCTTCCTGGAGGAAGATACTTGATATCTTCATCCATATGTTACTGCAGTAACATATGGGCGCCCTATGTTACTACACTCTTCCTCAAGATGTTTATATTTTGAATTTTGAGGGTTTATTTCAATGTTACGATCGCCTCCTGAGGTTGCAGGGTTCTTGGTGGATTGACGCACAGTACACAAACAAACCAGGGGAAAGCTAAAACAAACAGGCAAGGTATCAGACCTACAGGACATTAAAACAAAGCAGTGAATCCCAAAAAGGCATGTTAAACATTTCCAGTACATCTTACATATGAGACTTTGACGTGTAATCCATTTTAAAACACCACCAATTTTTTGTCCCTTGTTAGAGACTTGGACTCAGAGACTCAACAGACTAACGTAATAACCTTAACAATGATTATATTACTTATTACTTTACTGAACATCCTTCATCCATCAAGTGTAATCTCTTTCTTTCAGGTTGTAACAAACATCTGACAGTGCTGTCAAGCCCACTAGAGGGTAGTATTTAACTACATGCAAATATTAAATAAATATGATTTTCTTTAGAACATATATGGTGTCCATTGCCTGTGTCTGTTCATGATTTAATATAAGTTCTCAGAAGTGTTAGCCATTTATTTGGAACATTACTTTTAGTTATATCACAGGGTTAATAAAGGCCAATTTCCATAGATTACTTTTTAAATGTAAGAGTAATTATTTCAAAACATCTCGTCTATATAATTCCTAAACTCTCCGACATGAGCATTATTTAGGAGAAATGTGGTGACAACTAGTTGCCTCAAATTATTACCAGTCAGTGTTTCTGGTACAGATATCAAACATATAGTTAAATCATTGCTTAGTTTCTTAAATTTCCCATTTTTAGAGTCAAGTCTCCTTCTTCTTACTGAACGTAGATCTTGTGATGACATATTCGTTGCTTGTCCGCGGAAGTCCTTGGAAATGTTTGTGTTGCATCTCATTTCATGAGTGCTGTGGAAAACACACGAGATTGGACTTTAACACAAATTGGATTAATATTTGCGAGAGATCTCCAAAAGCTTTTCCACTTGTAATGTTGTTTGCAGACGCACTAAATGAGATGTATCAGCGAGAGCAAACGTCTCTGTATGCAGAGCTAACGGCACGGAGGTCTGCACCGGGCTGCACTGTGACCCAATGGTTTCTCTCCGGCTCCAGTTTCAACAGGACACAACACATAGGGAACCAGCATGGGAAATGTGATTACATGTTTTCCTAATGTAGGGAAATCTCATTTGTTTTGTTGGCCATTTGGCTGCGCCTTTCTACACCGGAGAGTTAGAAAAATCCCAGCGCTGAAGTGGATGAGGGTGAGATGAGGGTGAGCAGTCACTGTTACCACCCACTCTGAGGAAGTTTGCTTTGACTTTGACTTCTACCTAAAGGCAATTTGTTCTTAAAGAAGAGAAGAAAAAAATAGTCTACATCTAATAACTGACATGTATTACCATACACCAGCATGTCATCATGTTCCACACTAAAAAGAAGTAAAAATAATCGTTTCTAACAAGTTTCAAGGAATTTAGTCACAAGTAAGCATCACAGTGTAAGACGTCCATTGATGGCACTCTAACTAAGATGAATGTGTTGTTATCGAGCTCTAGCATGAAAAATGAGGACAAAAGTGTGCCGCATGTTTTGTGACAGTCCCCAGTGTCCTTATCTCCTGTAACCTCTGACCCCGTGACCCTTTAAACCACAAAGGTGATTGCAAGTGGCCGGTCAATAGAACGCCTATTGCCACAAAAAGATAGATTCTCAACCTTGCAGTTTCTGAGATGTGTCAAGATGCATAGCAAGATGCGACTCTCATTGTTTTCTCATCTCTTTAATGGTCAGCAGAGTGGAGAATGTGAGCGGATGTCCACTACGACATTTCAGCTCATGCTTAAAAGAAAGATCGGTGCTAAATGTGGAGTTTCTAATAAGACATGGGCCTGATTATTTATTAAGGTGCCAAACTCAAATAAAAAAATAATTTAAAAAAACAGACTTGTTATTGTTGGTTATAGTTTGAACTGAAATTATCAGATCAAACACTTTTCACCAAAGATATTTACGCCTCTTCCATATTGTTTTGCATTTTTCACATTTTCATAATTTTGACTGTTTTGACACAACTGGTCTAAGATTTTCTTGGTTGTGTGTTATGGAGTGAAAATTATTATTGACATTATTTCAATTTTCATTTTCAGGGCTATATTTTCAGGGCTCTTCAAGGCTGTTATTTTTCATTTTCAACTTTTTTGTACTGGGGCTGAAAAAGCTGATTATTTTTAGTTCCTGGCTTCAATGATAAGATTTGAAATTAAAGCTACATAATTTCAATATTTAAATATTCAACAGTTTCACTTTTTAATTGTATGTATTTTTATGACAACAGTAGTTTTGTATTGCTCTGGTTGTTATACCTGATCATTAATGCAAAAATAAGTGACTGAATTTTAAAAATTGACTGGAAAATGTCCTTGACTGGGTTTATAACTTGTCAGTACTGGGTGATTGTGGGTCATGAACCCTGACCAGCTAAGACAAACTGCTCTATAGCTCATATAAAAAAGCATCTTTTGTGTCTAATTGAGACAGGCAGGGAAAAAAATTTGATTGATTGTATTTTATTTTCTGTATGGCGGTTCTCATTTATTCACTTCTAAAGTCTATCAAGAATACCATAAAACCTCTACTTGCAGCTTATTATTAAATAAGCACTTTTAAGCAAATTGCTTTCGGCAAATAGACTCTCTGTCAAGACTCAGTTGTTTATAAGGCTCTTTGAGGAAAAACATACCCGTGCTGTATTGTGTGAGCCTTGGTCCATACTCTTGTCACTGGTCAGTAAATAATAGAGAATTGAGCAGAGGTCTCATAGACTGCTCATCTGCCTCATCTGATTTCTTTTCCCAATTGGAAGCAAGACTGTGTGGCACAGACATTCTTTTGTTTTAAACTTTGAGCTCACTGCAGTTTATCATATAACACAAAGGTGAAGAACTATTTGAGTAAAACCATGTTGTTGTGAGCCGTTTGTGACTTCATAACAATGCAAGAGGTAAACCCCAACATATTGGTTCATGGAGTGTTACATTTATGCACTGGCGGCAACCAATGTCTTCGTTGGTTCACCAGAACGTGAGCACAACTGGCTTCCACAGATGTAAAATTTTTTTTTGTAACACAGCAGTTTGAGATTAGCAAGGGGTCCTGGGGGTCCCACTAGTCACTCCATTTCCTAAATTGACAGCTGGAGAAACTCTATTCCACCTGACGTGACAAACGACATCGGGCGTCAGAGGAGTGCGTCACAGCAGAGAGAAAGGAGTGATAAATGGAGGAGGTTGGGAGGAATCAGGGCAGATGAAAGTTGTTGGGCAGTGAGAAATGACTGACAGCTCATTATGAAAATCCACAAAGACAGTCAGACATGTTCAAGCTCTCACTTCTATGCATTTTCTTTTATCTGTCCATACACAGAAGTTTTGCTGCCACAATAAGAAATTCTCGATTTTGGACACGTTTTTATTCTTTCACTGCTAGAAGGTGTTGAGAGGCTCATTCATCGATGTTTGCATCTGCTTTTCTATGCTAGGCATTTAACAAAATCTGATATATACTTTGATTTGTTCTTCTAATTCTGGAAAGAGTCTCTGAAGTAAAACCTCTTTTCACGAAGGCTGATAATCTTTGGATGCTGTGAGAACTTCTATCATCTTAATTTTTTACAAATTCGGTTGTCACAGTAACCAGAAGTTGATATGGTTTTATTTCTATGCTTGCTTTTGCTGTCCTGGACATCTCCAGTGTTTTGTTCTGCTAGATCAACCCCCTGTGATCAATTTGAACTTTAATATGACCATTAATGTTGTTTCTGTTTCCTAGTTCCTTCACTCGCATCATTTCTTTGCCCAAAAGAGAGAGAACAGAACAATATGGTCCTTCAAACAACACTCATTACATTATAGGACACTGAATAGTTGTGTTTAAGCTCATTTTAGGTCCCAAACCAAGAGGTTCAAGGAACCACACTGACATTAAGTAATAGTCTTTTTTTGAATACACAAAAACAAAGGCTGATTTTTGTTATCTTAAGTAAGCACCTTGGATGATTCAGTGGAGAACATTCTCTTATTCTCCTGGTTGTTCAAACACCAGAAACAGATTCACTTTGTGGATGACTCGTGAACTTCTCTTTTGATCAGCTTTGACTGCACAGAAGCTTCTGCAGTTGCATGAACACTACAACTTTTTAACATTTTTCTTTATTATTAGCTATGTAACCCCGATGTCATTTACATTTATAGCCCATGCAAAGCTATAAGTCACCCAGCATAAAGTTAGAAAGCTCAAAGAAACCCTTGAGATTTCCACTTGGCAGCACTTTATTGGGCATTTTACCCTAGTACTCCTACTAGCTTCTTGCAACCTCACTCATTTTAGTTGTTTTAGCCCCCTATGGCTGTGTTGCTGATTTTGAATAAGTGCTCAGGGCGAGAGGGTCAGCTGCAATTTCAGCCGTAGCTAAACTGGTCTTTTCTAATGTGAGATCTGAGGTGACTTTGACTTTTGATTAATGACAGTTCTCCAAAGGACATATCGCCAGGAAAACTTTCCACAGCGTGAAATTCACTTCCAGTAAAAGAAGAAAATATCTTTATCTTTATGCATACAAAATCTGCCATTGACTGACTGCACTCAGTACGAAACAATACCCAGGTGCCATCACAGGAGGCAAACACTGAGCGTGTTTGTTATTAAAATATTTGTACGTTTTAGGCCCCAAAGGCCCACTATGCTTTTTCTCACTTATGCATATTTCTATTATAGTGACATCAAGCAAACAGAGAAACAGTGCTGCTGCTTTTCCACTGTTCTCTCTCGAGTGCTTCTCTCACAGGCTGTGAAAACACCAGCCCCAGGGAGTAGACGTATCCCATGAGCCCCAGGGCAGAAGGCCCGAGGACACGCTAGGGGGATGTACTGAGGGGTGTTTTGCAGAAAAAGAGAGTGGCATATCTCAAAATAATAAACTATAGATATATGTAAAGCAGATGATGACTGAATAAAATTGGCCCACTTGGGGTTTTAACAGAGATTCAGAGATAATATAAAAACACTGGTGTGGTTACTGCCATTTAAATCCTAAGACCACAAACAATAGCAAAGTCTGACTTTTCTAATTTAAAATGATGTGTTTAATGTATGTATCACACAAGTAAGGTTAAAAAACAAGAATTTTAAACTTTACTGTAGCTGTAAACAACTTGGAGACCTGCACTGAGATAGATTCAATGAGGCTAAAGCTTTCACATTTGTCCCCAGAAGAACAACCAGGGTTGTTCTTGCAGTCCTGGTTTGGGGGTTCTTCAACTTTGCTCTTGACACATTAGTAAAACATTTTTTTCTTTTGTCGTATCTGACAATTATTATTTACAAGGGACCTATTAAACTTCCCAAAAGTTCTGCACTTGAGGTCTGTGAAATATTTTATGTCGTGACCAGAAAGAACTTTGTTCCTGTTCCTGTGCAGCTCTGGGACAGAGAACAAATTACACTGTTCATTGCATAGAATGGATCGGCCTTGAAGACCAGAGAGACTGCAAGAAACCTATCCTTATGGGCCCAGACCTACATTTTAACAACTACATTAAGTTTATAAATCAGACTGCTGCAAAGTTATTCTTCTGGCAACCCTTTCAACTAAACAATGCTGGCTTTCTGTAGAATCCGAGTTGCTGCTTTTTTTGCATATTCTCAAAGCTTTTTGTGAACTCACCTTGCCTTGAATTTGCTGGAACATTAACTCCTGTTTTAACTTGTCAATAGTCTCCCTTATTTTAGAATGATGGACTTCAAATTGCTTGGGAATGGTTTTATAACCTTCCCTTGATTGATGGAAAATAGTAATTGCTTATTTAAGATAATTGTTTGATGTATTTCCCTCCAGGCATTATGTTAACACACACCTGCATATAATCTTCTAACACCTTTGCTTTAAGAGAGGTGTTCACCCTCTAACCTAACCTCATAAGTTATATAAGCATTAATTAGCAGCTGTCCCTTCTAAATTGCATGTTGCAGGCAAATTGTGGACAGCTCTTTGTTTATTTAAAAATGACAGTGTGGTGTTGTTTCTTGGTTTTTGTACACTTCAAGGTTATATTTTTGTCATTTCCTGATACGTACACCTAAATGTAACTTTTTTTTATCATAAATATGTAGACAAGACATATACTTTTGTGCTGCTGTGTTGTTTCTGACTGAGATCAGAAGTCTTTTGAACCTTTGGACAAAAGTCTCCATATCTGTACTCTGCTGTATGATCTTATTATGTGTCAGCCAATTTAACAGAGACGCCTTCAGGGAGTGACAGTGAGGATGTTGGGGAACAGGAGGGAACACCCTCTAATACACACACATAAACGGAGCTCTGTCGTTATTCACAGTGACCTCTAAGGCCCCTCCACAAAGCCTGTTTTTGTATTTGATAGAAAAATCGATAAGTTTACTGGCAGAGAACAACCTCTGTGAGGAACTAAAGCAAGAAAAGCGATAAACATACCTCATCATTACGTTGTCCAATGCAAAACATTTAATGTGAAAAAGGCAGTTCAGGTAACAGATGAAATATCTGTTTGAAATCTTTATCTCAGGACTCATCTGCTGACAGCAGAACCAAAACATTTAATACATTTTAAAATTTGCTCTGCCTAAGAGTTACTCAATTGTATTGCTTTATATTAGAGGAAAAACATGATGGACGTCTATTTTCTGAAACAGCTGAATGTTCCCTCATGCAGAGGTATTTGCATGTTGGTGCACAGATGAGTTTTCTCTCTGTGTTCAGATGCATGATTTATTTTGAGTTTGTGTTTCCTTTCTGTCCTCTTATCCGTCAGGTAGTTGAGGAAGATTGTTTCTCATATGGATCGTGAATCTGAGGGAGCTTTCCTGCTGTTGAAAGGAAACCTCTCTTCTCCACTGTTGTTGCATGCTTTTTCAGAATCTGGGATAGTAACAAAGCGAAGATTCGGTATTAATGGATAACGTTTTACAAATATGATTAATCTGATTGTCTGGAATTGGAGAATAAGTAGATCAAACTTTACTCTTTATTCATGGGCTCAAAATGAACAATGCTGAATTGGACTGAATTTGAGTTGCATCTATTTATACAAGGTGCCCTGCGATGACGTGATTTGGTGCTATGTACAAAAAAAATTAAAACCGAATTACTATATATTCAAATAAATGCAAAGAATTACTATGTATATACTGTATATGTGTGCGTGTGTGGGCATGTGCGTGCTTTGCATACTATTGTGGCTTTATATGACTTCAACTGTAATTTCTCCAAATGTAGCCTTAGATCCAAGGTCAAGCCTTTTAGACGGGTCTCTCATGCCAGTCTTGAGGCGATTCTGAACAGATGTTGGCACAGCCAGCTGGACATGGCGACCTTGAGTAAATCTCGAAGGGGTCCTCTTTGGCAGCGTGGGCACCTACTCTCCCTCTGGCAAAGAAGACCCAGTGCATCATCGCATAAGCAAGTGATACGTTAGGCCATGTGCGTGCGTGCGTGTGTGTGTGTGTTCACAAACCAGCATTGTGTGTCATTCAAGCTTCAGTGAAAAGGTACCAGTGAATCAATCACATGCCCTGTGTAACACAGCGCTAAATGAAATTCAATGGACTGATTGAGTGAGTGATGGATGATTCACATACAAAGACCCAGAATTAAGTGATGGAGAAACACTCAGAAGGAAAGTGGAGGAAGTGAGGGTCTTTCAACCTCTTACGACTACATGGTGTGTGTGTGTGTGTGTGTTGTGCTTTCAGAGTCACAATGTTGAGGGAGAAAAATAAAGACATGGCAGATATAGAGTCTAATGCCTGGGAGCCGCAGTGTTCATGCCTCACATCTGCCTTCCCTGGATGCAGCAGAATCTGAGTGTTCATGAGTGTGTGCGGCTACCATCTGGGCAGAACATCAGGGGTACGACTGGACCGCACGGTGAGCCAGTCCGCTTTTAATCTGCCCAGCGCCCTCTCCCCGCCAAGGAAGGTCAGTGCCTCGGCAAGGACAGCACTGTCACCCTGCAACATGAACGGCGGGGGTCGGCAGTGGCTATCCATAATAGATGGCAGCTGGCTTTAGTGTACGTCTTCACTTTGCCTGGGGCCCCGGTCTCGGCCCATCTTTCATTCCCACAACTCTGCTAAGCTAATGTGCTGTGTTAATGCCTGTGTGAATCAGGAAGAGTGCTCAGTCGTGTGTCTCCCCTGTAGCTACTGAGTGCTCATGTCATTGCCAAAATAGGGCAGACGGTGCTTCAACAAAGGAAACATTTATCTGGAGGTATCACAGCAGAGCAACAAAATTAGCCTCATGAGTTCCCCACTGCAGTTAGAGGTAAAAGCATGATATAGTACAGTATGTCTTTGGAAAACAGTTATTTACTTAATTGCTAAAGTATTCACATCCTCTGAACAACCACCAAGATCAGTGCTACTTATTAGGGTTTCATTTGATAGACCAACAAGAAGTAGCACGTTCTTATGAAATGGAAATTGCTACTATGATCTTTTACAATTTTCTACTAATGAAAAGTGTGGCATACTTCAGCCCATTTTACTCTGTTGGCCTGAAATAAAATTTAGTCCAACTGACTACCTTCAAATTAGTGAAAAAAACATCCCCTGTGTCTGATTTAATCTGGGTATAAATTCACCTCTTCTGCTGTGAGCTCTTGTCCAGACTCTTGAAGCAGGGTTGAATGATATTTTAAGCTTATATCTCTCATTGAGCAGTTCATATTTAAAATATGGTAGAACTGCACATCCAGTAAGAAACATGCTTTCACCTAGACTCAGAGACTGAGCGAGGAGAGAAGGAGCCAAGGCACCCATGGTGTAATTCTGGAAGAGCTACAGAGAGCCACAGCTCAGGGTTTAGGATCAGTTGACATGTTTTAGATGTTTCTCTGCTCCTGCACACCTGATTGAAAGGATTGTATTACCTTCTGTGAATGCCATCATCAAGTGCAACAGAATGGGCCTATTAGTCACCCAGCCAAATAATTCAGGTGTAAGACAGCAGGGAAATACCTCAAATATGTAGAAGACCACAAAACTGGACAACTCTTTGTTGAGCGCTGCTTGTTGTTCTGAACTCCTTCTTGTAGAAACTATTACTATTGTCCAACATACACAGTGTTTCTCTCTCCAACGATAGCTTAAAATCTCTTCCTCATGCCAGGTTAAGAGTCTGGGTGTCATCCTTAATAGCTCCCTATGTTTCATGTATGAGGCTGCATATGTCCATATACACAATAGTGGATGGACATACGCACTTCCCCTCACTCCGCCTCATTTTTATTTAATTTTTTCTCTGTAATATAAAAACTAAGAGGAAAATAGATTTGTAATAGTTTTGTTTGAATTCTCATAGTTTTGTAAACATTTATTTTCACATTTCTTCATGTAAACTTCTTGCAGTTGAGCCCCCCCCCATCAGTTTCTCTTTCTAAGTTGCCACAGAAACCAAAACCATTTTAAATGCAAATGACCTAAATAAGATTAGCAAGGTAGGCAGGCCGCTCCCTGTTAATTATCAAACGCAGTAGTCAATTAACAGACCTAATGATGGGACACTTAGTGTGCGTTAACCCAATTTACCACAGCTGACAGACAGGTGGATACAGCTGCAACAGGGTAACTTAAGGTGGGACATGGAGAAGGAGCATTCACACCTTTGGTAATGAAATTATGTGATTTTAGCCAGGGAGCAAGAGAGTTCAGCTTGACAAACAAGAAAATAGTGACCATGCCTGTGCTTTTCACCCTGATGTGATTGCTTGTTAGGTACCCTGTGAGTGTAAGGTGGAACTAGGCTCATCTGGGGGGTAATTAGAGCTGCCCAGGAGGTGTTGGCCGAGATGCTGCTCTACAGTTAACAGCATTAGTCACAGCAGCGATTAAAGCTTGCCCCGATTAAACAGTTGTCACTAGACCTTGGCTGTGAGTGGCATGGGTGACTGACAGGTCGGAACGGGGGTTGCATTTGAATATCTGGGTGTGTGAGAATGGGCTATGAGCTCACCTGTAGGTTGAAGTTGCATGTTCTGAATTATTTTGTTGAACGTTTTGTGAACAGGTTTATATTTTTTCATAGATTAGAAACAATGGTTTCAGTTTAAATATAAATTTCTGGTTGTAAGCCACTTGCTCTTCTTTTATATTTTTTAAATAGCCACTCAGGAGGAGGTTGCTGTGAAGTCAATGCCTCAATGCAATTCACTTTTGACATTCAAACAATTTCTAAATTAAATTAGACTGTCTTGTATTACATTTAGGATCACACTGAATTGTATGTCATTGAATCTAGCATATCAGTTTAATTTTATTGTATTGAGATATTTTTTTTTATTATTTTAAGGATTTCGGTTTAGATGGAAATAATTGGACATGTTTGTCCAATTATTTTTGCATAAAGTGCCTTGAGCTGCCATTTGATTTGAATTGGTGATACATAAAAAAGGTTATTCGCATAAGAAAATTGTGCATTTTTAATGCAGTATTTCTGTCATATGACAAAAGGTGTGAATTGAACAAACCAAGCGTACTCACTCAGAATTTAAAACACTTGGAAAAAAGTAAAAATACCTGTCCTGTTACATCTGTTTTTTTTGTTTTTGTTACGTATTGAATTTTGCTATATTTGTATGCACCTTCTTTGGATGCATTGCACTGGGCTCCTTTCTCCATTACCTATTTTAGCATTCAGAAAAATACATTGAAAACTTAAAATGATTGCTTGTTTCCTACAGCTGATGTTCATTGCCAAACACACAAAAAAATCAGATTTTTCATGTATAGTTCATACGTTTTACAAAAGAAATCCAGGAGTTTCTGTCACGACTTCTTCATATGCTGAGGCGACTGTTTTCTTCAAGTGCTGCTGGAGCCCCTTACTTCCTGCCATAAAAGAAAAAAAATATATAAAAAAATAACACAAAATTTGATTGATGTCTAAATGTTTTAGAAATGCTCTCAGAGATCCAGGTGGTGACATTCAGGTAACTCTATTAGACACATCTGCCTTACTAGCATAAATCATCATCACACTGAGGATCTGCCCAACCATTTTCATCTGTGTAACTGGAGGTTTTAGCAGGAAGTGTGTGCCGGTGTGAGCGACCTATTGATCATTAATCTGGCGCCATTGATCCAAACATATTTCCCTCCCACCCTGCTGCTTTCTTTGTGTTTAATCTGTTAGGATTTACAGGGATGTCTTTTTACCAACACCTTTCTACTGAGACAGGTCAGACAATAAATAAATTAAAGCTCTGCATTGGTAATTTGTAAGTTATTATCCTAATTATAGCTTTTGTCAGTATGAAATGCTTCACAATTATGTATACCGTAATCATAATTTGTTTCTCAAATTGTTTGTTTTAGTGCTGTTGACAATATTGTGCAATAATTTTACATAATAAAGCATAATAAAGCTTTTATACTATTGAACGGTTCAGTCTTGATTTCTTTATCTCCGCTCCAAATGTGAAAAAGTAGCAGATATAACCATGTGAAGTGAAAGTCAATAAGCAAGTGATTTACAAACCACAAAGCAGGTAATAACTGAGTTTCCAAGTGTATAAAATACACATTGAAGCAATGATGCTATTTTGTAGATCACAGACTTTCATTAATAGATAAGCCCTTAATTTATGTCATTATTGATTATTCAGTTCAGAGTGTTCGGCGGAATCATCAGTCTTCCCTTCCTCTTTTCATTCAACCTACTTCTGAGACCAGATTAATTAACTTTTGCTCAGCTGTCATGTACAGAAAATTGGACATAAAGTGTTTTATTATGATTTTAGATCTATAATTTAATGTTTAGCTTTCCATATATCTGGGTTATAGAAGACAGGCTAATTTGAAAGAAAGTTCACCTTCACAACAACACTAAATATATAACCAAAACCACAAAAGATGAGTTTAGACCAAAGCATAATTATTTGTTAGAATGGAACAAGCAATATCAATATCCATGCCTAAACTCAACTTAGAATAGTTGTACAGACTTTATAATTTAATTTAAGAAGTGCTCTATACATTATAACCTGTGGAGACATACTCTAAAAGACCTGGCGACAAAATGTTACCTCATAAGTGCATTTTCACATCAAAATATGCCTACACAGAACTGTATCATCTTGTGGTTATTGTGTAGTTTGTTTGTTTTCAATCTTTATAGCTGCTTAATTGTCAGTAAACTAACAAATGCTCTGGGTTCTCCCGATTTAGAGTGGCGCTCTGGCTCCTGATGTATATTAATACCACAACACTAAACCTCTTACCCAGGGTTCATCATTCATCCAGCTAAAAAAGGAGGAATTGAAAAGCAGTCCTTGTTTTTGCGGTAACTGGAAGCCCAGCCATTTATTGCGTCGTAAGACAGGGCAGCCCCCTCCGTGCGTCCTTCACCTCCAGCACACAATGTTGGCGCTTATTAGGCACTAAATTGTGTTTAGGTGAAATTTTCTGAAACATGCAGGTGTCAAAACAAGTGGGAAACTTGAGTGATTCAGGGTAAGATGTGCTTTGTAAAATTAGATGTTGCACTTGCTTTATTTCACAATTATTTATTTTCTATAGCTAAATGCAGCTGTGTGTGACTGTGTCTGTCTGTGTATGTGTGAAATACCAGCATTAAACAGAAAAATTTGCATTTCATCTCATGCATATTTTTAATCATATCCCTTTCTGGCTTTGCCCAGTGTTCCCATTTAAATCTGGTGAGGTTGTCATTTGGTGAGTGGTGCAGCTCTGGGCTTGGTTAAGTGATGACTGCTGATGACAGATTGTCCTCCACCACATCTACAACCCTTTTCCCCAGCCAGTCCCTTGTTCGTATCTTCCTGGGCGGACTTGAAGACTCCGTCAGAGACACAAGACAAATAACACTTCTGCCGCATCATCAGTCTATCCAGAAACACAACAGCTCACCTTTCACTTTACAAAGCCAGTATGGTATTGGACTTGCTCTCTTTTCTTCATTAGTATTTCCCTAATGCCTTCCTGGAGACAAGGGAAAGCTATTTGCAAAGAGGATGGTTCTCTGACGTTTTAAAAAATATTATACACTAAGTTTGAACTGTACGTGTGACCATCTTGTCTCCAATCAGATGCCAGTTTTGATATTGCAGAGATTTCTATTATTTGCGTCATTATGAAAAGAAGAAATATGAATGCGAACGGTATAAGAACAGTAGCTTTATCTATCTGAATGTATTTTGTCTGTTAGCGCAGCACGCCAAACCTTAAAGCAGCACCAGAAGATCCCACTGGAAAACAGACTGGAAAACATTGCTTGGTACAATGAGTCCTGAGTTCAGCTGAGACATTTAGTTTGTAGGTTGGCTTAAGCAACCTGTAAGCATGGATCTACCCTGCCTTGTATCAAAGGTTCAGGCAGGTGGTAACGGTGTCCAGGTACACAGATTATTTTATTGGTTGACATTCTGCACTTTAGCACTAAGAATTACTGAATTTTCACAGCCTAGCACATCCATCGTCTAATGGCTACTTCCAACAGGATAATGCAACATGTCACAGAGCTCAGATTATCTCAAACTGGATTCTTAAAAATTAAAGTGTGTTCAATACACCTTAAATGGCCTCCATCCACCCATCCATCCATCCATCCATATTCTCTGCAGAGGTCACCAGTCCATCACATGGCAAGAGGAATATGCAAGACTAACAACATAGCAAGCAGACGCTTCTAAGTAAGGCAAATTTAGAAAGACCAATTAACCTGACAGTCATAAATTGAATATTAGGCCAGAGTTGACACATTCAAATCAATGTATTATCATCTAGTTAAAGTTAAAACTATCCCCAAAATCTTATGCCACTTTATTCCCGTTAACGCAGTATATGTAGACCTGTCAAACTTTTCAAGTAAAGATCTCAAATATCAACTAATGTGTGAACTCAACATTTTAGTCAGATAATATTATTTCTTTTTTCTTTGCAAAGCGCAGTAAATTGGTTGTCTGTGTAGCAGTCTCTGGCTGCTCTACCTGCCTCATACTCAGGAGGATGCTGTTGTGAATGTGCTCGTATGAAAGACGAGCTGCGGTTGAGTCTCCACTCATGATTCGTTAACTTCATAGGCACTCTCGGGGAATCCTGAGGCCACACTCCCCCTGCCACCGCCCTGGGCAATTATGCCCCTTTGAAATGCAAATGGCGGCATGTACATGCTCGAGTGTGTGTATGAGAGTGTGTGAATAGATGAGTTTACAGGTTTGTGTATTACTTCATGCACACCTGTGGGTACGAGTGTGTTTTCTGCGTAACTTATCTTGAAAGCGCCTAAATCCTCCGGCACCGCTGTGCAGAAGCAGTCAAATCCAATAACATCTGAAAGCCCTGTTACCTTGTGCTCAACTGGTCCATTGAAGGGACCCTCCAAAACGCGGAGCCGACAAAGAACATACCTTCAATTAGCCAAACGATTAACATTTTAGAGGAAGTCTGTGTTTGACTCCCATGGGTGCCCTGAGCTCCCTGCCACTGTTCTTTCATATTCAAATCCTCAACATAAAAGTTAGCCATATCTAATCCCAAAAATTTGTCTTTTACTGTTTTACAAAGAGACAATGCATAAAGTTTTTGCAGGCAGAATAATTGCCAGGTTATGGAAAAAGGTGTATGGTTATGATTAACAATCAGTGCAGATCATTATTTGCTCTCAGAAGCAGACAGGAAGCTGTGTGATACATTCTTTTCTAATTTAGTAGGTGGTTAGTCAATCATATTCAACTACATTCATTTACATTGCCTCTTAGGGGGGGTTGCTTCCATGCTTGAGTGGGTTTGTGGTCATTATCATGTTGTGATGTGGTTTAGTCTTCGAGATAAGAGACAACGCTATTGATTTGTTCCATTTTTTGTGTCTGGCGCCTGTCACTCAGCCATAGAATCCTAGTACAGAGCAAGTTGAGGTCGTTTATCTGAACACCTCCATAACCATGTGTTACAGGGTGGTATTGTGGGGAACATGTAAACTTTGTATGAACTTACACCTCACTCCCATGCCAACAGGAGTTGAGTAAATTCGTCAGCTGCCTAACCCAGGGTCAGGTAAAGTGGATTTACACAAATGTTTCATCCACAGGACTCAGAGGTGTCTGTATAACCTTGTTTGTGTCTGTGTGTGAATTTAGAATAAGTTTTTTTAAGAGTCAAAATTCATGACGGTGCTATCGGTTCATGCAGAAGAGTTTCAATTTCAAACTGCATTTGCATACATCCTCTGACACTCTGTTATATAACCCCTCAGCCGGAGTTACAGGTAAATCATTATTTATTTGCATTTTGGTTGCATTATGTGAAAGGCAAAGACAGATTAAGCTAAAAAAAACACAACTAACCCACAATGGTGAATTGAGACATTGATTCAGTTGAAGGAAACACCCTCTGAAATGCTGAAATTATGTATTGATTTTCCTCCTGTCTTTCGCCCCGATGCCTCCGGGTAATTGCCTCTTTGCTGCTGCGTCGTCTGAACTGAACCGTCAGGGTATCTCAGTGACTCTGGCCTGTAACGCACATTCCCAAAAGACGTCCTCGCTGACTTCACGTTGCATTTATGAGTATCCACAAAAGTTAGCTTGTGCACTGCAGACATTAATAGTATATTAACTGCTTTTAGAACAAAAGAGGGTACAAACTAAGTTTCAGCCCCTCAATACCTGGTTTAAAATGTTGCTATAGATTTTTATAATCAACACAATCCTTGGCTGACCCCATTGGTTCTGTTTGTCATGGTTTATGATAAACATGCAGGAACAATTTGTCATTTTCAGATTCTTTAACTTTGTGGTCACTTTCACCAACTTTCTGCAAGTCTGAATTGGTCTTTTATTTCATTTTATGTTCTTTCCACTATTTAAGACTGAAAATCCAAATAAGATTTTAATCTTAGTCTTTATATGACACATGTTCATGGGTTTAACTGGTCCTGGTGTTTAGTAAACATAATTTCTTTGTGCCTCCACCCTGGTTCTACCACCAGAAGTTATTATTTTGGGCTTATAATATCTCCAGATAGTTTAACAATTCTTGCTCTGAAAGCTGTATTTAACTATTACTTTGCAGCTGTTGATGCTGAAGACCCGACAGCTGATCAGGCTTGTGAAGCGTTCACAAGCACCACTGGTAGTTGAAAACAGTGTAAATAAACTAAGGTAAGCATATGATAACATCAACAGGTATACTGGGATAAATAATTATTTGTTTGGCTAAACTGTTGCTGATCCTTCTCAAAAAGAGAAAAAAACAGGAGAGTGATCACTCTATATACCATTTTACACATTTGTAGTAAAGTGGTTCTGAGATGGTTCAGGCTTGTTGGAAAGCAAACAGGCTATTTTATGGAACAAGTTAAAACTAGGCTCTAGCACTAGCCCAGCTCAAGGTTTGGAGGTGAAACTTGTGACAATCAAATGTCAAAATGCCTCCCTACCTGAGTTTGACAGGTGTCAACTTTAGAGCTCCTGAAGCGTAAAGTAAGACAGATCTTTTTCACAAAGTTAACAACTTTGGGTCAAAGATATTTCTATGTTTGTGTCACAGATACAGGTAAAACTTTTGACATGTTACTCTCATCCTAAATGGTCTTGTTCCAGTTCAATCCTCCAGGTCTGTGAAGAGGCTTGACTGGCCTCTGAAAATGTAAGGCAAAAACCCAATCTGTATAAAATGTGTTTTTTAGGACAATGAGTCTTGTGGGCTTTAAAGAGATATGAAGATAAAGTGTTGGTGACTATTTCTAATCCCCTCGACCCAGAATAAATGCTTTCCTTGTTTGTGGTTGGGAGAAGGTCTTTGTCTATTAATAATAATAATAATAGCACCTCTATAAAAAGAATGCACTTTACAACAGGTGTATATGTCATTTATTCATATAAAATTCACATGCTTCGATAAACGTTTTGGCAGAACAAGAAGGGTTTTTTTTCAATACTGTCTTGTCATGATCGTTGTTCTTTGGTCTTTGCATATTTGTATATTTTGCATATGATTTCATAAAAGAAAATCCTGTGATTGGTAACTTGTGAACTTCACGTTTCTGTGTAAAAAATGAATTTCTTTTTGCATTCTATGCATTTGCATGTTGAACATATAGTTTTAGTAATTTGTTCCATTATATTTGTAATTAAATCATTTCTGAGAATCATATAAAGCTTTCAAATTATTAGAATTACTATTATGAGTTGGCTTGGACCTTCCTGTTAAATGTTTAACAGTTTTCTAATACACTTCTCATAGCATACGCGCAGAACAACGAGAGATAAAGAGGAATAAAAACCTGATTCAAATTCCTTTGATGTGGCATTGTCTCAGATGAAGAAAGGGTTGTGGTAATTTGCTCTGAGGATGTGGCTGCTGAAACCAATACTGATTTCTTTGCTTTGCTAATTATTAATTACCCATCTCCATGCATATGTGTTTATTCCTAATTGTATTTGATGGATGAGTGGCAGCTTTGACACCTCATTAGACCAGATTAATTGAACGACACAATATTTATGTCTCGCCAATGACCAGTTATCCTACCATCTATCATTGCGATGATCTCGCTGATTGAAAACCACTGATCCGTGTAATCCTAATTATTTGAATTAGAAAAGAATTTATAGCTTCTTGTGGCGTTTTTCTGTGATGATGGCAAATTGGAAACATTAAATGCATAACGAGGGGGAAAATGAGAGGAAGGCGCAATTATAGAATTAATGTGGGTGAATGTCGGCAAAGGGGGAAGGGTGCAGGAAACAAATTCGAGGTGGAGGCCTTATAGACCAGAGGTTTAACTGCACAGCCTTAAACACAGACATTTTCTTTTTCGGCTTCTGGCATAAAATTTGCCTCTCTCTTAATTCTGTAAGGTAAAACCCACAGGATGCTTTTTTTTTTACTTTTGACAAAACCTCTGTATTCTTCAACAACTCCCTATCCTCTCCCTTACGAACATGCTTCCGTGGAATATCTCGATCCATATTCCTGTCTTTTATTAAAAAGTTGGCTGAGTGAAAACTCTTCCACTGAACTTCACATAACCCTCCTCTAACTTCTGCAAAGCTCAGGCCCTCCTGGGAGGAGCACAAACTAAAATCCAGCATTTGAGCTCACAAAGGCGCAACAAGGCCCAGAAGAGTGGAGCTTTTACTATCATACAGTATACGAAAGCCTCAAGGAGCATGCTTCTTTCCCAGGTAGTGAGAACTTCCTCAAGCTTATTTTTCGAACTTTTTCAAGTTTCTAAGACCATTAGCCGGATCCCTGGTGGTTTTTTAAAGCATTGCCGCTAATTGAATTAAGCGGTTTGGTTCGGATTCAAGCGTTTATGAGAGAAAGTCAGTTGAGGCAATGAAATCCTCACTGTTTTCTAATACCAAGAATATTCATGAATATATGTGTAGACCATTGCTGCAAATTAGAAGTTAAAAGGAGAGAAGTTGATCTTCCTAATTAAGGGTTAAGCCTGTCTAAACAAGGTAAATAAAATAAAAAATAAAACAAAACCTGGTTGGGAGACATGAAGCATTTATGTTGTCCATTTTTCCTTCAGTCTTCATACACATTAGAAGTGTGAGAGAATCTTATTTTAGGTATTGAGATACCCCTAAAGCAAACTGTGCCAACTCTGGACCTGCGGTTGCTATAGCCACTAGCTGCTGTCAGTAAAATAGGTCAAAAATTAACTGATTTAAGTAGATAAACGTTTACATTATTTCACTTCTAGTTTTTGTTTCAGTTTCTGAATTAAATTATGCTTAATGTTTGCTTAGTGTTTCATTTAGTCTTACTCAGTCTTGGAGCTCAAAGATTTATTTTAATTTCCATGATACAGGGACAGGTCATTAGCTTTGCAGATTCTGAAATCTCATATGCACTACAAAAAAAGTGCATATAAAATGACTTGTCTGATTTGATAAAAAAAAATTAAACAACAGGCTGATCATAACTTGTTTTTGTTTCATACTTTCCATAAATGTGTATTTTGTGACTCAAAGACCTGAAAAAGATATCAGTCCCTGATAAAGTTTTCACCAGGTAGATCACCTTTTTTAGTTTATCTTCTAACGTAATCTGTTTATTTATAGCTTTTATGAATTGTACACTAAGTTAAAATAAACTTAGCATTTTTCTCTCTCCCCGATTAAGTATAAAATAGCTGGTTAATAATCAATTGGACAACACTTTTATTATTTTCACTGTAATTAATATAGTTGAGAGGTGTTGCCTTAAAGCAAGCAAACCTATGATGTCATTTATAGAAATGTGCCTGTATCATATAACTATTCTTAGGAAAAATATCAGGATTTATTTATTTTTTTCAATTTTGCCCTTTCTCTAAATGACGACAAAAATACAACAGAACTTTTACACCTGCATAAATGCAAGCTGAATCTAACAAACATTTGAAAGTCAAATTTGTTGACATCCAAAATTCGTATTTTAATCAATACCACTTTTTAAATATTGTCAACTCGAAACAATCTTGCTTTAAAAATAGGACAAGTGGTCCTCCTTTGGAATCAGCTGGGGGAAAAGTTTAATCCCATTGAAGGGAGCCAAAGCTAGACATTTAGCTCCTCACAGTGTAGAATACAAGATTATAAAGCCTGATATAGCCCTTCCACCACCCGTTTATTTTTATCCTCTATTAAGGCAGTGATATCCTTAAAGGCTGCCAAAATTATCCTGCAAAAAATGCTGACTGGGAAATATGAAAGGTTCCAGGCGGCTCTAGTAAGCAATCTGTGCGCATGGTGGAGCAATGTGACTGCTGTGCTTGCTATACCAACAGGGGTGACCCCGGCTGGATGGAGAGGTGAGGCTAAATGAAAGTCATCCCCAGATCTTGTGGGAGCCAAGTCTGAAATACAACAGCTCGCTCCAGAAGATCAGATTTTAGTGATGCTTTGCATCTGTGCATGTTCAGAAATTTTTTTAAAGCAGATTTATTTTTTTTAAAGCACCCTAATTAATATTCAGCTGATTTTTTGTTTGTTTGTACAAGATGCACCATGAAAAAAAATCAACAAGAAGGGAACTTAATCTTGTCTTAAAATGATTGTTTGACATTGTAATGAGCACCTTTATGTTGGGAATCACTGGGGTTATTAAAAGATAAACAAAAAAATCTACAGAACATTTTCTATGGCTACTTTTCCAACAGTTGACAGGGAAAGAAGAGTGATACACCTGACACAGTTTTGTATTGTCACATGTAAAAGAAGCTGGTTAAAACCTGTCAGCTACATACAAAAGAGACCCTTGTTCAAGTTTTTAAATTATAGTTTTCTATTTAATCTGAATTAATATAGAAGGAAATTAGATTTTTATTATTTATGTTGTGAATTGCCAGATTTTTTGCCCAGGTCTTATGAAAAATGTTTTCTCTCCTGTTTAGAGTTGTTACACTTTTAAAAGCAAGCTAAATATTATTGCTACATTTTTGGATAAAAAAAAAAAAAGTTAAGGTTTTTTCAAGGCCATTTGCAGTACCTGCTTGTGCTTGCAGAGGACCTAATTATTACTTTTCAGAGGTTAATTCACACTAAGAGTTGCAACAGAGGAGACTGATGTTTTGTGACTGAACCTGACAAGCATTTATACTTGTCTATACTGATTACATGATGCAATACAGGTGAGTAAATGAGCAGATGGAAAACAGGTGTAGGGGGTTGAAAACATGCACTGAGGGAAAAGTAACATTAGAAATCAGGAGACAGAAATAAATGAAACATGAGATGGAACAAAATAAGCAACATGAGCAAACTAAGCTCAAAGTCCAAACAACTGTGAGTTACACAAGCAAGCCAAATGGTACTAGCAGTTTCAAACAGTTTTGAACACTTTTATGCAAAACTTAAATCTTTAAAAACCTTAAAAATATCACATTAGTATGTTTTTCTTACTTCCAGCATCCATAAAAGTATGACAAATTATTCTTTATTAACGATTCATGAGCACTACACCGCCCCATCATCAATATCTGCTTAAGTTTTGGCTGAGTTGTGCCTGATGCTAAACACTTCTGGAGAAAGTTGCACCTTTCACCGTGGACAACCTGTTTTCTGTGCAGTGATCGACGCAGCAGCAACTGTGCTACGTATGAAGAAGCATCATAAAGCTGCAAACAAATGACACCAAAACACCCATCATTTATTTATTTTATTTTATTTCATTTTATTTTACTAGCTGCCATATTAGAGTGAACTTGAGATGAATGTATTGATCCTTTTCCTGGATGGAAGTGACACAACCTGGCTTTTGCTATAAAGGTAACTCCGTCCAAACCTTCCACGTCAATGAGCCGGGAAAAGATTCAACCAGTATCAGTGAGCTATTGAAAGCTCGAGCCGTGAGCTGCAATTGATTTTGTTTATTTTGGACGTGATTGAGCTCAACAGAGATTGCTTGCTGTTTATGTCAGGATCAAAGTTATGACTTTCAGGGGCATAAGGGTAGAGAAATGCCTTCAAAATAATAAATGTACACAGTATGTGCAGCATTTGGTGATTACATTTAACAGAACCGAAAGTGGACAATGTGGAGACAAGACCAGCAATTGTGGTACAACACAACATATTTTAAATCATATTATCAAAAGTACCTAAGATCTTGTTTTATGAGACTAAAATCTGAAAATCTGAGTCCAAGTTTTAAAAATGTAAAAGATGCAACACAATATATTTAGCTGTACTTATTGATAAAATATGGAATGATATTCGATCCCAGTGATGCAGTGTTACGCAAAAAACATGCCCACAAATATGACCAGAGGTTCGAGAACCAATTCCTCTGCCTCTTTGTGTGAGTCCAGCTCTCTCAATCAAGACATCGCAGCCTTGCCACCGTCCTCTGATTAACTCTGCTGCTCTTGTAGCTGTGTTTTAACGCACCTTGGTGAAATGAGAAATTAAGAGGCAAGAGATAGAGGCTAATAGCATTTATTAACCCAGCGTGAGCTTGCAGCGGTCCTCCACACAGGCTGCTCCAGTTTCTGGTGGCTTTGCTGTACGGAATAGCCCAGCAGAGAGAGAGAGAGACAGAGGGGTGGGGTGGAATGTAACAAAACCCCAACAAATGCACCCAGCTGATTAATGGAGCCCTGTGGCTATAGCAATTATCCCTCTCCACACTCCTCCGGCAGACGAGCCAAACAAGTGTGTGGCAGCGAGAGCAAAGTGTGTAAATCATGTTTCTGTGCAACTTGCGTTACCTTGATAAAGGCTCGACAAGAGTTTGTTGATTTAACGGGTTGTAGAGGTGGAGCTGGACTTTTAAAATCACTTTTTGGCAGCTTATTCTCTGTAATACATATTTTTTGGTTTGTGCTCCAAGTGGCATGTTTTTCTATTTGTTTATCTTGATCATTTGTTGCAACAAAGTAATAAAGATGTAAGAAATTCTTTTATGACCCTGATATTTGCTTTAATTTACTGTTCAGCTATAGATTTGTATTAGTTTAGATTAACTTTCTAAATAATATATAGGAAAACAAAGAAGGTGAAACTGTTTTATAAATTTCTGCAGTCACAAGGAAGAAAAAAAGCAGTTTTTTTTTTTTTGTTTGAGAAACTCAATTACATAAAAGCAACTCAGCAGGAGATCATATTCCTCACTCCAACATTGTATGTATTTACTACTAATTGATTCTTGCACTTTACACCAAGCTTTTGATTCAACAGGCTGTAAAATCGCAGCCTGACCTAGTTTAGTTTTGCAAAGGTTCCCATTGTATTTTACATTTATTAAATTCCTTTGTTCAGCTGTTTTCTGCTAAATTAAGATTTAGCAGATTACGTTCTAGGCACTGGGAGACACCGGAGATCGAGGGAATACTTAGCTGACAATGAAAACAGAGAAATGAGAGCAAACTACAAACTCCACATGCACACACTGGTTGCTGTTCAATGCAACACAAAATGCTTACATGCAAATTTGACTCTTTCTTCAAATGACAGGTGCATTTTAGGCTCAGTGAATTTACTGTAAAATATGAAACAACATCTCCCAAACATCCAGAAATCAATGTAGTGAGGCGGAAGGAGGGGGGAGAATATAAAAATAAGAAAAACATTTTTAACTATAGTAGTTGTTACTTATTTTCATACTGTAAGCAAGTGTCTTTTTTTTTTTTTAGTTAATATTTATTTTTATTTGTTCAGACCAATGCAATTTATTTATTTATTTATTGTTATTTAACTTTGTATTCACTTCTCAGTGAATTTCTAAATCTTCTAAGACAATTCCCATCAATAAATTGTAGTTCAGATAAAGATCAGTTCAGCTTTTCAGGCTGTAGATAAGTGTGCATATCGTTTAATCTAGAAAACGGCATACAAATTCATTTAAACAAGATCTGCTCCTTTGTCCAGTCCTGATCTGAAGCCATACATGTCCGCTGAACATTAGTTCTGTTCCCTCTGCCTCATTAAAAACATAAACACATCTCCTGTATTGATTGCGTCTGGATGTCTTAATCAGATCAACAGGAATATTTTGCTTTTTCTACTGCAGGAAAGTACACTGAATGCCAAAATATTGATCATGTTTTATTTCAGACTGCGCAGTTCTGTCATTAAAGCATTCGCCCTTTGGTCCAGTGACTCTGATATGGAGTGACATGAAAAGAAAACATTCAAATTCATAATTCCCTTTTTTTATTTAAAAGACTGAAGGGAAACAGAGTCTGTCCTCAGGCTTCTGGTGACACAGGCACACCGTAATCAATAAGAGCGTGTGATGGGTTTTGCATCGATCAGGAAAATGTGGGTTGATGAAGTGGGTTGGGAGGATTGGGCCGCGGAGCTTTGACTTCCCTCTGATGGCCGCCGCACCACACAGCCGCCGTAAACATCCACTCAAACTTCTGTGCTTGTCAGCTTCAGAGGCTGTTATCACTATTTATTTGGGAATCCTGCCTCTTGCAGGATTGGTGGATCTTTCACCCCTGCACAGATCGCAGAAGTGCCGTGGGAAGCAGCTGATGCTGCTTCAAACGAGGGCAGGCGGTGGAAAAGCCAGACCTGTGGTGGAGAGGATAAAAGACTAAAGGGAACAGTTTAACTCTATAAGCTGACTCTGAGCCCTCGAAAGCCGAATAAACAGACCTGTAAGTCAGCCTCAGTGAACATGCTTATCCCTGCAATGTGTAAACACTGAAATCTATCTATCTATCTATCTATCTATCTATCTATCTATCTATCTATCTATCTATCTATCTATCTATCTATCTATCTATTTTAAGGGGGTCTGCCCGTGTTTTGCTCCCTTGTGAATGGACACAGACTGGTTGCCCACTAGCCCATCTCAGCCCTGTAATTGTTCACTCCCATTGGTTGCTTCCAGGACATCCTTCCCCAAACCGACCAATAACCCTCAGCTCTGCGCACCCCAACCACTCCTTCCTGGTCTTAAAGAGCCCTATCGTCTTCAATGGAGACCCAGTCGCTTCACTGACTTTACTCATCCAGAGAGCACGCTTTCTTCTCCCTCTGCTGCTGCTGCTGCTGCTGCTGCTCTCCATCCATCTGTCTCTTCATCTTTTTATTCTCTCTGTCTCTCCATTGGTCTCTCCCCCTTGATTCCCTGTTCCCTCTCCTTTCTTTGCATTTGCTTTTTCCTGTTTTTCTTCACTTTTTTCCTCCTCTTCAGCAATCTTGAATGTTCAGCACTTGTTCAGACTGGAGTTTTGTGACCCAAGGAAGAAGGTTTATTTCCTTTTTATTTGCTACTTTAAGAGAGTTGGAGAAAGGAGCAAGGCGAGACCCTACTTTGTGACAAAATATGAGGAGCTGATCTCCTCTTCCAGCTTTTCTCCAGCTGTTTGTCCTGTTGTTCTTCATTCATTGTTTTGTTTTTTGTTTTTGTTTTTTACTCCAACACCTGGAATGCTTAATGTGGACTGATGGATGTTTCTGAACTGTGCATCCCAGATCCCCTCTGCTACCACAACCAGTGAGTGTTCCTCTTTACTCATCTTTCTGTCCTTTGTTCTTTGTGTCCGTACTTTTCAATAAAGTAAACATCAAAACTGTCACTTACAAGACAGAAAGGGAAAAAAAAGAAACTTGGCACTTAAAGTAAGCATTCCGACAGAGGAGAACGTCTCTGTATGGGACATCTGATGTCAGAAATGAGAGGGACTCCCTGCAGCAAAGCCTGCAGGGAGTCCAGGATGCACGGCTGCACCAGAACGGTCCAGCTCGGCTTCAGGGTGCAACATTTCCGAGTGTTTATTGAAATCTATCAATAAGAGCGTAGTTTGGTAGTTACTTTGTAAACATGTTGTCTGGTAGAACACACTGTGGCTGCACATAACAGACAGTAAAAGCTAAGTTTGGAAAAACTAGAAAAGTTTCTGCAGGACATTTTCTTTTTTTTTGCTGCACGGATAAAAAACCCAGGATTGACGGTTTTGTGCTGTTTAAAATTGTTAGAACATCCTGGATTAAATAACCTTCAGAAAAAAAAGAGATATAATGTAAGATTAAAATTGTTGCTCACTTCTGCCTTCACTTTAAAACTGACCAGATCAGACAGCATGTTTTCAATTTGAAACTGTCTTAAGTATTTAATGCTGTTTTCCTTTTACACCCAGAAACAAGCTTTTTCAGAAATAAATAAATAAATAAATAAAATGGATATATTTTGGCTCTAAATTTGACTGGCAGTTCCCATTGCTTTAATCATACCAAGCTGGAGCATGACAAATAAAAATGACCCACGTGTTGGTTTATTCACAAAGAGCTGCTTGTTTCTTAGCAATTTCTTTGGATTCATTTTTAAAAAGCTGAATATTTGGTGCTTTTGCTGATTTACTTTGCAGTAAAGGATGATCAGCGTACATCTAAACACACCTCTGATTTTTCATTCAAGGACATTCTAGGACTTAAAAATGTTTTTAAGTATTAAACACAATAAACTGTTGACAGCATTAGCAAAACGTATATTTTCTGGTTTGCTGTTGGACTTAAGTCAGTCAGCAAAGTCATATAAGGTGCAGTTAACCCAATAGTGGGAAGAGAAACTTTGGCACTTACAATATGCTCAACTTTCTTTTAGACTTTATAGTTTTGTTTTGTGATTTATTTGAATCGTTTTAACAAAATGTAAGTTCACATTAATTGTTGTGCATGTGTTCCAAGTGAAAAGAAATATATATAAATCAGAAAAAACACCATACATACTTCATAATATGTTCTGACATTGTTCTATTTAGTATGTGTGCATGTGTGTGTGTGTGTGTGTGTGTGTGTGTGTGTGTGTGCTTGTGTGTGGCATTACTCACTTCCACAACATGTATTCTTCTTATGCTTTTCTAAAGCAGTAAATTAAACGTTTGGCATGACATTTACGTTGTCCCACATTTTTCACCACCGGGACGAGAATGTGGTGTAACTGCTCGACTGTTTGCAAACAAAAAATCTGCACAACCGGCAACACACACAGAGCTGTGCTGGGATCGGTTTGGCTCTGAAGAGTGCCATTAATCCCAGCCGAGAACTTCTGGTAAGACGACCTGCCTGGTAGCCGAAGGTGAAAGCTCTGATGGCGGTCCAGCTCTCACACTTACTGTAGGATCTACTAATTAAACAAGCATGTTCCTCCACTGCTCCTTAACTGAACTTATATTAACGTCTTGGTTTTTTTTTATTTATAAAAATAAAATATTCTGCAGAAACAGTGGAACAGCAAATAAAAAGTGAATCAGAGCTTCATGGGAATAACTGAACGTCCCTTGACGTTTCTGTCCAAAATCAATACGTTCCTTTAAAGCTGAGCACTTCAGCTTATTTTATGTGAAACTTTTAACTTTCAATTGTTTAAAATGAACAAACATTTGTAAGCTTAATTTCAACTGAAGAGCAGTCCTTCCAGTTTTTATCACCCTCTTTGCTCACATTATTTATTTTTGGTCCACCTGTCTCACCTCAGTTTCCCTTCACAAACTGGAATGTTTAAGCGTTCAAACATTTTTACACAATCACAATTACACACATGAATATGTGCATGCAAATATATAATAGACCAAAGCATCGCACTCCAACCTGATCTAAATTTGGCTGTGGAAACACCTGACAGTGTCTGTTCAGATGAGCATTTAGAATGTTGCTCGTTCCTCCGCTGAAAGTAGAATGAATAGAAAACATTTCAATTCATGTAAACTTTTAATGCAATATAAGAAAGCTAAGACAGTGGATTTCAGTCAACTTTATTACATTCTACTTGCCCAATTAGAAGGACGTGAATTTTTGCTTTTCTGACATGTTTTAGGAATAATACATGAGAAAAACTGCAGCCAATTATTTCCTATTGTCGCATGTTGCTATGAGGGAAAACGGTAAATTCACTGGGTTGCCAATATGAAGGAGATGGAGAAATTTGTCTTATTGGTACAATTCATGGCGAATGATCATAGAAAATAATTATGGATATTAGAGCATCTTTTACTGTATCAGAAGTACTTTTTCTCTGCAATAATTATATATATATAAACATAATTAAATAATTTAAAAATCCTTAGCAGCAATGTTAGAACAATCTAAACAACAAGTCTGCATTTTAACCTCTTGATGCAGGAAGCTGTGTAACAATTTAGCGGCTTTGCTTTAATGTTATCTGAAAAGTTAAGCCCAAAAATATTCATACTGCTGGCAGTTTAAAGAGTAAAATCACTTTCATTCAACCAAGACGTCTGTTTCTGATAGGAAATTATACAGGCACTTCTGACAAGATTAATTGGCTATCAAACTATTCTAATAAGGACTGGCCACCTTTTTTGCAAGTTTAAACTGAGACTTTGGTGATTTATCTTCAAGTTTCTGTGGTCAGAAGGTCTCTTAACCATCACCCTAATCTGTCGTTCCCCCCAAAGATTCTTTTTTTTTTTCTCAGAATCAAGTCAGGACTTTGACTGAGCTACTCTGAATATTACTTTAAGTCAGAACATACAGTACATGTCAGTAAAATTAAAACATATAAATTTACCTGTATGAATATGCTTGGACTTAAAATTAGGCAAAAATAAAAACAGGTACACAAGAAGTGATTTTTCTGTTATTCTTTTCTTCAATTAAAAGTAACTGCAAAGAGGAAACTGTATGATGAAGTGTCTTTGAATGTGATTCATCTCTTCAGAGAATGGTTAAGGTTTTAAGTCACTTCTCTATAACCAAATGCTTTACAGGGCAGTTTTGAGCTCTAGTGCAGAAACACGGTGAAGTCTCTCTTTTAACATAGACAATAATAACTTTGAAAGAAATGCAAAAAAATAACCAAAGCCAAATTATATCTCCACATTTTTAATAAAGCTTATAACAACTACTGAAAATATAGGTATACCATGCCATGAAAAAAAGGCAATTAAAGTTAATTTCAAAGTGAAACTAATTAGGATGGAGGACACAGTGACTATACTGCGCTTACCGTGTGTGGACAAAAATGATCCGAACGCTTCCTGCTGCCATCAGTCGACGTTTAATTTATATGAATTCAAAAAAGAAATGGCCAGAATTTGAACTAAAAAAAAAACAACTTTTAATCTTGGTGCTGCATTTTCTTCATGCCCAGCTTGTTTATTAATGGTTCAACATGCGGCTACAGCCCAGTTCTATTGGTTCACAGTGATGGTATGAGAGGCGAAATAACTTCATTACATGTCATGACCCCCCTTGATATAGATATATCCTTTAGGCAGCTTGTCAAGGACTCTGAATTCATGAGGATGTAGATGGATGCCACCACCTCTTTTTTTATGCTTTTTTTTTTTTGCAGTGACTCCTCAGTGCAAATCTGACATGCTCAGAGAGGACTTCTTAGGAGGAGTTTGTTTTATTGATCAAATGAAATTAGCACACAAACACAGAGAAGAGATGAAGCAGTTTGTCTAATCATGAAGCGCAACTCAGGTGAGATGTTTAATTTAATGGGCCTCGTAGATTTGCGAGGTCTCACATTGTGAACTTAATTCCTCTTTACCACCTTCATTTGCATTGTGTCAATTGACCAGAGCGTTTACTGTATGAGCTCGAGTCACGCTTGAAATTCAGCCCATGCCCTAATACCATTAGGCAAATGCAAAGTTGTGTCATTTACACATTGAAAAAGAAGAAGAACAAGAAGAAGAAGAAGAAGAAGAAAAGGAAAGCTGGAGGGGAAGGAGGGGTGACAGAAAAGCCAATTTGTGCCGAACAAGACTCAGCTGTGATTATCAGTGGATGTTATTACTGTGGAGAAGCAGACGTTTGAAGGTTATGTTTCTGGGCAGTAATTGAAATGCAAAATAACATTAGGATCGATGGCCATCTCTGTTTATTTATGAAATCAATATCGTAACTGTCCCACATGAGTCCTCCTCTGATTCCCAATGACGGCTTAAGTCTCTGGTCGTTTATTCTCCCTCTCCCTCCACCACCACTTCCACCCCTGCAACCTCCGTCTTCTGTCTCTTTTTAAAAGGCAGTTAGGGGTGTGTTTGACTTTGCAGAGAGAGCAATTTCCTCGAGGTGGTTGGATGTGTATGTAGATGGGGGGTTGATACTCCAGGTAAGGAGACATCATCCATGTGGGAAATCTATGCAATCTCTCCTCGTGGCTGTGACATTGAGGAGGCCATATGCTGGAAGTTCTGTGTACTACGTGTTCGTGCATGTGAGTGTTTGCGTTGGGGATGCAGAAAATTAAACAAAATACACTAATGCGGTATAAACCTACCGCTGGGACTTAGGAACTTAGAAGAAAAATATTAACTTTGAAAGTGAGAGCATTAGACCAAAACTCAAAGGTCCATTTTTATTTTTAATCTAACAAGTCAGTCTGTGCAGCTCCATGTTGGGACAGGTTTCTACCCAGGGCAGTATAGCACTGGGGGTGTGAAGGTCCACATGGCAAAACAAAGGGATAAAAAGTGTCAACTGTGCCTCAAACAAATATTCCAGAGCTTAGTTACAAGTCCAGACTATAAGAATAGCCCATTCCCAGGTCATATACAGTATAGGAAATGTATGGAAATACAGTCCACAGGTGACTAATGTTTTAAGAAATTTTGAAGTAAATTAAAGGGGTATATTGGTGTTTTTTAAGTATTTATCCGGATCAAATTAACTATTTCATACTTATATTTCAATAGTATTTGTAATTAATTAGTCCAAGATCACTTTTCCTTTCATCTCCAGGTCAAATCGTGAAAATAAAATTCCTACTCATTGCCTGCATGAAAACTAAAAACTTCCACGATTTTTACACCGTAAATGAGTCAAACATGCACTTTACAACACTTCTTTAGACTTCAACATAATTCACATGAAGATTAGACTAGATTGATGCATGATTTAGGAGTCATTTTGTAATTCTCTTATTTTTTGTTGAATTTAAAACTCTTCCCTCTCTGTTATTTATATTAGGCCTTAGGAAAAGAAGACTGAAATTCTCCATTAGCAGAAAAATATGATCTTTCTCTGATTTCTGTCCCTAATGTTTCTAATAAAACACGTTTGCTGTTTTATGCTTTCCTTGCTCAGAGTGTGTGCTGCGTTTGATTGTTTGTAGAGTCACAGGAAAAAAAAAAAGTTTGCCCAGGAGGGTTTTTAATGGAAGAACAACCACAGGATGCATATATGTATCAATTTATGCTAAACTGATGCAAACATTATTCCTTTCCTTTAACACTCCTATTTAATATTATTGAAATTCAGTTTTAGGGTGATATTCAAAGTAAATGTCTCAAATAACTTTTATTATAGCTTATATGAGGTTTCCATTGCTGTCTGGTAAAGAAGACAGTAAGAATTTTATAGTTAATTAGAAAAAAAAATCGGAGTGAAAAAGCAAAAAAAGTAGTTCTTGTAAAATTGGTACAAATAAATGTGATTTAAATGAATTAGTAGTTTTTCTTCTGTTATATGAAGACTTGATGGACATATTCAGAAATTTTCCAGCAAATAGAAGTGCAAATACTTAATTATTGAACAGAGAAATTATCAATAACACCTTCAAATTTACCAATTCTCCATGCACTTCCAGGTGTAAATATAATGCTGCACCTTATCCAGGGATGTATTTTCCTCAAAAATAAATATTTGCCTTTTGTGTTGTAAAAAAGTGCAAAAACATATTTTCTTTTATGCTAGTTTGTTTTCCATGAAATAATTTTAGATCCCCAAAAACGTCAGAATGAGCGATTCAGCACCTTCATTGTCCTGAAAGGAAAACTTTTCTTGGCGTAAAGTTGTGCTGGAAAGAAAGACAAGCAAATATTTTCCCTCTGAAATCATAAAGTAGACACTGAGGAGCAGAGCTTAAATAACATAAAGTGCTCATTCAGTACAGCTTTTAACACAGTCACTGTAAATAAATAGTACAGGGTTTAAGATGAAAAAAAGATTAAAATAACTTCTTAACAGCTCAAAGTATGAAAACCACAAACCCAAAGATTAACAAAACTAAAAAATTCTGAAAAATATGCTAAAATTTTCAGAAATCTTATAAAGATACACTTTATTTTTGTAGTAATCTTAACTCTAAATACAATTAAATGTAGTGTGTATAATCTAAGTTTAGGAAACCACATCCATCCACAGCTTTGCCTCCTGACTACTGTAACTCACTCAATGTGAACCTCCAATACATCCAAAACTCTGCAGCAAGAATCCTGAGAGTGAAAACACAAAAATATCAGACCATTTTGTCATTTCCTTCACTGGCTTACTGTCTCTGATTTGATACAAGCTCTCACTCTCAAGTTCAAATATGGAAACACGCCTCACCTTACAATCCTGTCACTCAAATCTCTCAAAAGGACTTAAAACATTTCTTTTTAGCAGTACATTTGGTTTTTCAATTATTAGGTTTATGGTTAAACCCCCCCAAAATTCCTACCTCTGGGAGATTTAGGTTGAAAGTTTAAGCTTTATTTGCCAACATGTTTTTTTCTAACTGAAAATAATGTTAACTTTTTGATGTGGCCCAGCCAGAGTTCAGTTTTGAATCTGTGGAGGAAGCTAAAAATTCAACGATACACAAAAATGTATGTCTGGTCAAGACATGCAACAAGCAGGTCAGCAATTATAAAAAAGGTTTGATGGCTCATCAAAAAATGTTCAACTGTCTTTTGACATGCCGCTGTATAGTAAGATGTAAATAAAACTAGACAGATTTTTAATATTTCTTTTACATTGTTTTATTATATTTACAGAAATGTCTATCTCATTTCCTTCAGAGAAATTTCTTGATTAGATGAAGATAATTGTAAATCTAAAACTGCAAGGAGTGTGAATACTTTGAGCTAAATTATAATTCTGATTACATTTTTCTGACTGACTTCTTGTGGATATAATTCTGTCCTTTCTATCAATAACTATACATGTGATCCTTTCACTTTAGCTAAATGCTTTATTCTGTAATAGATCAAGCTCATATCTATGTAATTTTGTATTATAAATAAAATTGTGTTTTATTCTATTATATATTTTTCCTCTGTTAAAGGAGACTTAGACTGTGTTGTAAAGACAAGAAAATCTTTTTTCTCCCATTCATGACCTTTTTACTTTTATGTGTGAGCGTCTGTATTTTTTTGATGACCTTGATTTATGATGCGAATACCCGCATCACCGCTGTGCGTTGTTGTCCCTGCTTAACTCCCCAGACGACATGCACAGCCACCCTTCCCGCCTTTCGCCACGCGTGACCATTCATTTCCCGGACACACTGATATCATGGACTAAAGGCGTAATCTATGCGTTTTGTGGTTCGGGCTACTCGGTTTAAAGCTGATAGAGTTTGCCCCAAACAAGGACGGCCTATCATGGAAAGATTAATGAACTAATTTCATGCATGGCTCCTTGCTTCTGTGTGCTTCCATGTTTATCTGCATGTTCTGCACAGAGATTTACGCTGCATTGCTTAACCCCAAGTTTAACACTCATGTGTTTCCTTGGTGAGGAAATGTAAGATTCGGATACCTTCAATAAACACATGCTGATGATTCTTTCAAACATACATGTTTTGGTTCTGGATGTAAATTTATTATCGAAAGTTGCAGAATTAGATTGGTTTATAATTGACATAGGCAAACATTAGAGTTTTTGTAAAGTGCTTTGCTGAGGCACTTTTGGGCTGGAAAAGAAATCACAGCTGACTCGTGTTGCTAACTTTAAGCTGTCCGGACGGCTCAGTGGTTTTCCATAAGTAGTGAAGTCTCATTCTTGCAGTGTGATGGACAGACGGAAACCCGTGTCTGCTGCGTCCACAGTGGGACCGTCTCACAGCAGCAGAACAGAGAAGGCAGGTGACCTTCACGTCTGTCTGACGAGGCCTGCTTGTCTGCTCTGTTTGTACCATTTTTCTGTGCAGCGGAGCACACACTAACCTATTAGATATTAGGTGCAATGCGTTTGAGATAGTGTGTGTGTGTTTTGCCAAGGGACACATCGCGGAGGGTCAGGCTACACTTTAAGAACTCCATGTCTCCTTTTTAATAAGAGGAAGAAAACCAAATTATGAAACTACGTACCTATTTCTGTCTGTGCGAATCGGTGGTTCGTGCCATTATTTCATTTGGACAGATCTGAAAGGACCCATTAGAAATTTCCATTAAACGCAACAAAAAACATCTCCCCAGCGTTGCTGTGTGCTAAGTGTGGAATGAACTACTTTTTACCAACGCCACAATGTACTATTCCATAGGGATTCCCCCCCATATCTAGCTGTGATGATGTATTAACTGTTACCACGCCGCTTTCTGCACCTCCCTCTGACGGGAAAAAAATCTGCCCTCCAAACTGACTGTAAGCACATGCTGATTTTCAACAAGATTTAACACGAGTGCTGTGAATCTTTTATAAACCTATGGCCTCATGTTGAAGACGTAATGTTGTATCGCTCCATCTCGCACTATGTTAACAGTCCTGACTAATTAAAAATGCATAAGGAACGTCTGGGATCCGTAAGAGGGGGGGTTTATTTTCTCATGCCTCATCTTGAACAGGAAGGAAGCGGAGGAATCGATAGATCCGATCCGGGCTTGAGGGGAGGGAGGCTACCTTCATCCCTCTTTCCATCCTCTGTGTGTTAGCACTTAAGAGAAGTTCTATGCTGTCAGAGCCTGAAGACTTAGTGACTTAATGCAAAGAGGAAAAGGACATCCCTTACCATTAGCACCAGATCTAAAACAGGGGGCAACGCTCAAGAGCACTTAGGAACAATAAAAAAAAGAAATCAAAAGAATATACCTTACCTTAGCCAAATGAGTTTTTGTAAGGATGTAGTGAAATACGCAACTGCTGAATGTTGCAATTATGATATTGGTGGCGATGAGTACTTGGTTTAAGCAGGATGTGGGAGCATGGCCTACAATCTGTTTGGTCCCTCTACTAAAGTTTCTTTCATGCAAATTGCAGAAGGCAGCCAGACACTGGCTTCAAGATGTTTAAGACACATTAAAATGATCAAAATTATTTATGTAACGGTCCTTTCTAAGCAGCTTTTTAGAAACAGCAACATTTCTAAAAGTGCATTACTCTTTAAAGAACGACCCAAAATGTTGCTAACTTTGTCAAACTTGAATTGTGTGGTTACATCTGACATACTGGGTTTGGTTGGAAGTAGGTCTATTTATTTATTTTTATTTTTTTTTATATAATTTACAAAATCTAATGTTTGGAAAATTTGCAATCATAAAATAAAATATAGGGGTCCCCTAAAACTTCTTTGTGTTATTGGGGCGCCGGCCCCTGTTTGAGCTATTATTGAAGTCTGAGCCAGGTTTTCATCAGTCTTGTCACTAAAATCTTTGTCAGGTGTTAAGATCAAGGACAGGGAAAATTCACTCGAATATCCAAATATACAATATAATTCAAAACCCTATAACAATCTGTTAGGTATTGCATCCAGGAAACATTTTGCTATCACAGTTCTGGGACTCAACTATATTGAAGTGATCACTGTGATTTGGTATACTGTGCAGCTGACATGTTTAATGTGGCAATAAAAACTTGGACAGAGTCAAGCTCCAGCTCAGGTCTGATTTTATTACCGAATATTCTGTACACATGCACTGACAGACTTTGTCACTTCAAATTAAAATGTCTTTATTTATGTAAACTTTAAGTATTATTCAGTGTTATGTTTATTATTTTTACACGATTCATTTTCATCTCTTTGAGGGGTTTTTTAAATAACTGAGTCCATAAAAAAGAAATCAGGCCAAAATAGCATTAACTTTAGATTGCTGCAGGTCAGTTACAGTTTAAATGCTAAATACAATAAGAAAACACTAAAAATTTTGATAAGGAGTATAACTACAGCAGCTTAAATAAACTGCACTTACTCCAGAGTTTGTGCAGCAAAGACAAAGAAGATCCAGTAAATAAAATTATTTTAGCAGTTGAACTATAAGAAATTATGCAAATCTTCCATAGTTTCTTCTTACCTTATTAAAAAAAAAAACTAACTGTAACGAACATGAATTAATTTTGCTAATGCAGAAATTAAGTTCATGTTTATTCACCTTTGAGGTGACCTGAAGCTGTGATCTACTGTATATGTGATTGCAAGAAATTGTGTGAATGTTTCACTGCAGTTATATTCTCAAACAGAATTAAAATAGCTTTTAATTCCAAGGTTGATCAGTTAAGTATGTTCAATCAAGAATAGCACATAAAACAATGTCACATGGTAAAACAATGCATCTGTTGATTTATGCAAATTACAACAAAATAGAACTACATCAGCACACACATACACACTCTCAAATTCAGAGTAACTATAACGAATAACCAATGACAGGAGATGCATGTTAGAAATATCCAGTCACAGCAAAGTGGGTTGGTTCACAGATTTGTTTTTGTTGCAGTTTAAAACAATCCATTGATTTTTATGACTCAAAACCTGTGTTACATGTCCCAAAGGAGCATTAGCCGTAATAAGCAGAACTGCAGAAACTGCAGCATGTCCGCTTCTGCTTACAATCAATTCATAACTCGTGATCATGTGCTGTTAGTGTTTAAGTCTTGGAACGTAAATGCTATAAAATATTCTAACATAACTAGCTTGACCAGAGTGTGTGCCCTCTCAGAGAAAGAGGAAGTCTGCACTTCATTTAATTGATTTAATTAATCTTTCCAATAGGTCAAATTTATTTATAAATGCATTTGAATGTAACGCTATTGAAAAACGTGTGTTTGTGAATTAATATCAATCATTTTTGTTGTATGGTTCAAAAAACACACATTGTAGTGGAGTGTAAACTGGGAGAAAATGGAAACAAAATGTTGAGAACATTTCACTCATATGAAATGTTTAGCATCCTTCCACCACAAAACTTCACTTATAACTCAGGGTAAGTCTCCCTTCCTGCCAGGGGTTTTTTGGGGGTACATGCAGGTACTATGGTCAGCTCTGGTGACCATAATACCTCTGGTTCCTGCAGAGGAAATGACGTGGGTAAAGGGTCTCCTCGTAAAGGTTCCTGCAGCAAACACACACCTTTACCTTACTAAATAGGTTAAAACACACATAGAATTAAATTTTTTCATCTTAAGCTGGTGATTTTGGCTCTGGAGTGGTTAACTCAATATGTTACTGATGTCCGATCTTATTCAAGTATTGAAATTTTTGTTTTTAAGCCAAGCCTCGTTTATTCTATATTTTCCTGCGGAGAAAAAGCTGGTAATGGATAAAATAGCTCAAATGTTTGAGTTTTAAGTTCCTAAAAAATTTAAAATAATGCATTTTCTTTCAGAGAAAATAGTGTAAAGGACAGTATAGCTATCCCCAAAGAGTTGTTTTATGTCCTGAGCCTTGTTTTGTCAAAACAATAACAGACAAAATCTCTGAGTAGAATAACAACGGATTGGATATATAAATGCCTGCCAAAAAATTAAGAAAAATAAAAAGCCATAAAGAGCAGTCAAATAAATTTAGGACATAATTTAGGACAGTTTAAAACATCTTGACGTATACAAAGGCTTTTAACCCTCTCCAGGCAGATGTTGCAGATTTGCTTGATGATTTTTTTGATAATTTTGACTATTTTGAAAAAAAGTCTGAATTGTATATTACTACCCCATATATTTTCTCCAAATATCAGATTTTTCCTGCAACTAGAACTTAATTTGAGCCTGAGAGGGTTAAGGTTTAAATACATCATTTAACATTTTAAATGAAGACTTTCAGGAACCCTGAATAAGATGAAAAACATAAATGTTTTCCCAGGTCAGTGCTTCCAACAGAGGCAGCAGTAATCTGGCACCATCCACTGGCAAAATAACCAGGACTATCGATTTGGTCATCTATTACCCACAATCCCCCAAATGCTGAGTGTAACACCTCTCTCTGTCCATTAACAGCCTTCTAAGCTTTCATTCATTCGTTCATTCATTCATTCATTTGCTTCTGGCAGACGGTCAGTTGTAGGCATTGTTTTCAAGATGTATGGAGCATCTGTTGACATGGTCGTTAGTTACTATTTTGCCTGAGAGGAATGGGCTCTGTCGGTGTTCTGCTTGGCATTCCAGCACATTAATGGTTGTGTAATGTAATCTATCAAACTCAGATGAACCAGCTGATGAATTTCTCGCAGAATGATGGACTGATGATGGTTGAAAGCCACAGAGGGATGTTTTTTTTCTGATGCAGTTTAGTGATACACATGGTATATCTCTTCAGAAAAGATCACAATAGTACTTATACATAAGCTTAGAAGTTGTTTTAATCTAGGACTATTTCATTTTTGATGCGATTCAGAAAATTACCTGATAAATTCAATTGCAAGTTTGTTTTTATCTGTACCCATACAAGTGTCACCCTCTATGTGTCTCTCCAGGTTGCTGACCAGAATGCCCACTGACGACCGACATCTATCCTCCAGCTGTGGTTCTTACGTCAAAACTGAGCCCTCCAGTCCGTCTTCCTCACTCGTAGACACCGGCAGCCATCACAGTCCCAGCGGCAACTCAGACGCCAGTAGCGGCTACATTAACGGCAGTGGCGGGCGCTCCCACATCTTAGACTCACCTCCAATGTTCAACCCGGGCATGCTCGGTGGCGGCAGTGCGTGCTTACGCCGTTATGAGGAGTGCTCCGGCAGCATGGCGGACGACTCGCCAATTAAGTGCGAGTACATGCTCAATGCCATTCCCAAGAGGCTTTGCCTGGTGTGCGGCGACATTGCCTCAGGGTACCACTACGGCGTCGCCTCTTGTGAGGCCTGCAAAGCCTTTTTTAAAAGGACGATACAAGGTATTTTTACAAAGTTTCTTTGTGATTTTACAGACTCCTGTGAGTTGCAGCTTTAGAGTGAAAAATATTTTTCTCCTATTGAGGCCTCACTGGGCAGTAACACATAAACAGAGCAAGCAAAGCATAAGCAACTGGAAAACCTTGAAAACGGAAAAGATATGCGCAACAGATGTTGTCTCTGGGTATTTTTCAAATGCAATACAAATTATATAGAGATGCAGTCAATTGTATTTAATTACATACATTCCTGATCGATCTTAGTATAACACTACGATGTGGGGTAAATCTGTGTTAACATAAAATAGGAAGTTGTGAATGGAGAAAGAGCAGAACACTGATAGGGAATAGCGTAACCTTCATGTTAACCGAACAGAACCCGTCTCGGGCCCTCCAAAAAAAACACAGAAGAAGAAGGAACCCTAACCCTAACCTCTTAAGACAAATCTGAAAATGCTCTTTTTGGGTGGTTTTTCAAACAAAATTAAAGTTTTATTGATTTTATGCAGTGATTTAAAGACTGACAGAAACTAAAATTATTTTAAAACTTGAACAAAGCTTTAAAATAATTTTAGAAGACTCCTCTTCATAAGAAGGAGTCTTCTTATGAAGAGAAAAACTGACATTCAGGTCAAAATACATGCATTTTCTACTGTGCACATGTTTCTTAAACCTTAGTTTAGGTTAAGAGACTAATTTGTGTATGCACCGAAACTCGAGAAATTGTAGATGTAGACTAAGGAATCCCTCACCTTTTAGATTGTTTAATTCAACATTCAGTTCCAATCATTTTAAGTATTAAAACCACTATGTGTATGATTTATGTTGAACAAGTCTAACTGTCAGTATAGTAAGGGCCGTCTTTCTACTGTCCTTTCTCTCCTTTTTCCTTCCTCTTGCTCTCCGTCGCGGAGGACAGGCTAGTACCGAGCTTAATCTGTCCGTCATTCGTCCTGAGCCACGGGAGTTTCAGTCAATAACAATCAGTGTTGGGTGACTGTAATTAAGAGCCAGGCATTTCATTGGAAGAAAAGTCAAGAAAGGAGAACAGAGGTGCACGTCTCTTCTTTGTCCTCGGACCTCCCCCCCGTAGTAGCCCATAAGCAAGGGGAAAAGGAGACGGGGGTCAATTAGAAGCTCAAGCACGTGTTGCAGTGGCAATAACAGAGATGGGAGACAGTGGAGGGTCTGCATCGAGGAGTCCTCTAAATAAACGCAAAGGGACAAGGGACGATGGGGACGTGGTCATTCACAGAAAGGAGAAGCTGCTTTAATGGAATGGTAATCAGGGAGGGGGGTCCCGGCCCCAGTAAAGGAGGAGAACAAGGAGAGGTCCAGCTTGAGTGGAGATGGGCGCGTGGATAATAGCATGGCATAATAATATATCAACATTTAGGGGGAAAATAAGAGAGGTTAAGGAAGGATATTAGAGTGGTTGAAATGTCCTTTGAGAAATAAAGGTGGACACAAGACCTGATTAACTAAGAGGGTATGCCGACAGTGAGCTTTTAGACATAGGCAATTTAAGTCCAACAACTCACCTTCATCACACACAAACACACAGATACATGCGCAAACAAGGTTATTTTAATACTATGAGGAAAAAATAACAGAGGAGTGTTTTCTCTTTTTGCTTTATCTTAGCTTAATTCATTGAAGTAAAATTTGGTGATAGACATGCTCTTATTTTCAGAAATCATGTCTTTTAAATGATTATGATAATAAAACAAGACTACATCTTAATTTAATGATTTTTTTAAAAACACATTAACATATGAGAAAATGTCTTTGTCATAAAAGAAATTAGTTTACATGCAAAATTTAAATATCAGAGATCTTTTTTTTTTTTTTAAATGGGGTTCTGTGGGGCATCTATTACTATCCAGTATCTTACCTGCAGCAGAAAGCAATCTAAGTAATTTTGGAGAAAGTGCTTTTTTTTATCTATCTCAATGAGTAGCAGTCATTTTTAAACAAAAGTCCAGGATTATTTGTGCTGAAGACTTTTTTGTTCCATTTGTGATTAAACAAATTTCCTTATAAAACACATTGCCCAACAGAATGGGGAAAACATGTATTAAAAATGTTGATTGTGTTTGTGATAGACTGACCATTTATTCTGGGTCTTCAGTGGCATATTTAAGTTGTTTCGATGGCAGCTCACACTATCCTGGGAAATTACATTACCTAGGCAGTTTGCATTGTTGGTTGACTGATCTGAATCCTGCTGTTTTGTGGTTCATAACTAATATATAAAAAATCCACTTTCAACTTTTACATCTGATAAAAGCAACTCTAGAAATATGTTTCCAAATCAGTTTTCAAAGAGATACAGAGAGTAGATGCCACTATAGAGACACTAAGCAGCATGTGTTTGTTCACATGAGTGCTGGAGTGAAGAGGATTTTCCCCATTTTGCTAAAGCCTCTCGGTTTATTAGACTTCACCTAGCCTAAATCCAGCAGCAGTCCCTGCCAACATCCTGGCATGGTTCCCTGGACCCCTAGCTGTGCTCGTGACCCCACCGGCACCATCTCTGCCAAGGATTCTGACAAATGTTGGCACCTTCTCCTTGACCGACGGGAGGTTGTGTGTGTTTTTTAGAGCGGGGGCTGTTGAGGTGGTTGTATGTGGTTCTGGCAGATCTGCAACCCACAACACCTGGTTTGCTGTATTTAGGTAGCATTGATACATCTCCGGCCTTCCAGTCATGGACTCTGGAGTTATAGGAATCTAGGGAGTTATATCAGTTTTTCAGTGCATATTAATTCAGAAAAATTGACTGGAGCAAATTCAATAATGACTGTTTTGGATCAGACTGTTTAATTTGCATAGAAGATATATTCATAGTGAGCCAAGACCCATCAAGACAGACTTGAATAATAGATTTAGCCTTGCTGTATGATACAGGAGCCTTAGATAGTCCAGCTGCTTTGTCCATTAATTCTCTATATAAGGGGGAAAATATTTTAGAAAAAAACTCCCGCATTATAGAAGCTAATTGTGTTTTTGAATCATGCTGAAGTGGAACTGGTTTGTAAGCAAATGCCTCCAAAACCCTCTTCTTCTACAAAGATGCCACATAGTGTCAGTTTGGGTTTGTTGTTTTCTTTCATGATTTTAGATGTATATTCTATACAGTGTTTTAAAGCATGTTGTTTTTTGAATTTCTAAGGTATGTGTGAACTGATCTACCTTTTCTTCAACAGGAAACATCGAGTACAGCTGTCCGGCAACCAATGAGTGTGAGATTACCAAGAGGAGACGAAAGTCCTGCCAGGCCTGCCGTTTCATGAAATGTCTTAAAGTTGGCATGTTGAAGGAAGGTGAGTCTGACTACTCACTTTTTAACCGTATTCTCTTCACTGGTGCGATTTTGTTTGCCTAATTTAATCATTAAATACTCTGTAGACAACAATTATCAGGGAAACTATTTCAACATCTGCTTTTTACCAGTGCAAACATTCCTTTCAGCAACATCATGATAATATTATTTACTTTTTTGCTTCTGGTTGAAATATAAGTATCCTATTGATGTTTTTTAGAAAAAAAAAAAGTGCTTTGCAAAACGGTCATAATCCCTTAGTATTTCAAAATTTGTCATATAATAACAATTGATTTATTTTACCAGAAATTTTTGTGAAAAAATTGGTTGTGGATAATTGTGAAGTGGAAAGAAAACGATGCCTTTTTTTTTTTTTTTTTATAAATAAAAACATGACAAGTATGATTTGTAAAAGTTGTCAGTCCCACTTACTCAAATGATTCTAAATCAATTTGAGTACAAACAATTACCTTTAAAGCATTCTAATTTTTAATCCAATTTGTATGAAATTTACTCTCAGCTGTTCAATGAAGGCCTCAGAGGTTTGTTAGAGAACATAAGTGAACAAACAAAGACCAAAGAGAGCAACACATGTGGAGACGGACAGAGGTAAATCCAGCAATCCTGGAAGAAAACCTCTGAGAGCCTGGGAGAGACTAGGGAACTTCCAGCAGGAATGCAATTGGGTTGCTTTGATAGCTGCATTGTCATGAGTTAAGATGACCCAAGTCAAAGGCCAGATAAAAAATCCATCAATAATCTGTGACATGTTCACATATACTCTCCATCCAGTTTGATTGTCATGAGCTAGTTTGCAGAAAATAATTGAAAAACATTTCTGTCAAGCTGTTTCTACAAAGTAATTCTGCAAGATGGCATACTTATTCTTTTCTAAATAAATAATATGAAATAATACACATTGGAGTACTTGCTTGACAAATAGTGACTAATAGTGAAAAAATAGTTTTGAATGCTTTTTCAAGGCACTTTGGGAATCAAGCAAAAACTAAAACTTTTTTGTCCCTATTTAAAGTTTCATCAGAAGAACTGAACGTGTATTATTTCATTCTTCTTAAGACCATAAATAAATTTAGCTTGGGCGCACGGAACCAACGGAACAGATGACAGATGAAAGACAGCTCTTTTATGCACAGATTTTTCGGCCTATACAAGACAGTGTGGAGATCCCCCACCACTTACTTACTTACCTCTCCCCACACCCATGAGCCTCTGTGTGCTTAACACAGACAGTTTGGAAATGCTGCTGAGTTGGATGTTCTTACCGAGCCTGAGTGAAATGTGTAACAGTACTCTTGAAAAGCGCACAGAGCGTTCCCCCGGGGAGTTCTCCTCTCCCCTGGGCTCTGGGTGTCTCTCCCTCTCCTGCTCCGTCTGAGTCTGCTTTGCTTCCCCTCTCCTGCTTCTGCCGTATTGATCCGCTAAATGCTTTCCGAACATGCCGCCTCACTTCCTGCACGTGTTGTTTTTCCTCCGGTGAGGGACCTCTGGGAGTACTGGAGGAAAATCTAGCCGATAGATTTCCTTTTCTTTCTTTCTTTTTTTTTATTTTATTTCTGTGTTAACCTGAAAAAAACTCAGCTACATAAGTATTTATGCATTAACGCTAAAAAATATATGTTTTTATATGGTGGAATTTAAATATAAAAGGTTTAGCATTGGCTTCCTTTTACATTTCAGAATAGACTGCAATATGTTAAAATTCCAGCATGAAAATAGGATATTATAATATGTGAAATAGGAACACATAATATTTTTTGTGCTCTCTTTTTACAGAATAACATAAACTAATACATCATTTTAAATATAATACAAGTAAACAGATTTATACAACAAGGTTAGAAACATGGCTAACTTTTCAATTCAGTGTAATTATTGTCACTATTAATTAAATGATACACAATTCATAAAAATAAAAAATTGCATTTTAAGAATTGGATTGAAAGCCTCACTAACAACTACATATTTCCTAAAACTGTACCCTCACTCTCTCAGTTTTGCTACATTCTGGGAACAGAAGGCATGTCTCATTTTTGAGGCCAGTATAATGTCTGACTCTTGATTAATTTACCTGAAGGCGTCTTTGCTGTTGTATCTGTAACATTCATTGTGATCCAGCTTTAAACTGCGTTTTTACCTGAGTTTTATCTCTGAGGTTAGGTCATATTTTTATACTTGAACATACTATATTAAAGTCTGAGAGAGAAAAAAAAAAACCTGAGTGCCACAGCGTGGCTCTGAGAGCGGCATTTTGTAAAAAGTGTTCATAACAAGAGGCAGGTATTCACAAACTTCAGTGTATTTTAAAGGGATTTTATTGAAGCAACTAAAATCAATATTTTGTGCAATTATAACTACAACCTTGCACATTTGTAAACATTTGCTCAGCTCATTATATCTGAGTTAGAGTGATTTTTTTTTAACAGCAAATTTTTAGACATGATATTAATATGCTTTAATCTTAACCATTTCATTGTAGCTTTGTGTTTTTAGGATCATTGTTGTACTGGATGGTAAGCATCAACTCTCTCCTAGATTTGTAGAGTGAACAAGCGTTAGAGTCCTGTCAACAGATTCTCCCACCTGGGTTGATGAACTTTGCTTCTCTTCCAGAGTTAGCATGGAGTTCCTGGCAGCTTTTCAGACGAATGCTGGTCTTCATGATGTCTTCAGAGCAGCTGCTTTTATTATGAGATTATTTTAAACACAGGCATGCTCTATTCACTCGGCGACTCACAAAGGAGGTGATTGTGCTAGACTTGTAGAGCTGGTAGATGCCACACTTTTCAGATTTTCATGTGTTTATTTAGATGAAAAATAGACTTTAATTTTACTATGTTTTTGACTCCTTCCAGACTTGAGAGAGCTTTTGGATGTTGGACTTCGATAGTCTTTAAGAAAGAGAAGTTTGGTTTTCATAAGTTAATATGTGAGGAGTTGAAAAACACATTAAGGGATTCAGTTATTGGCCAGGTATCTTTTTGGTACTGCTAAGATGAATGTGTGTACAAATATGCATGAATGTAAGCAATAATCAAAAACACTGCTAAGAACAAGCAACAGTGAACAAATAAGAATTATGACGACATTATGATTTCTTGGAAACTTCAACTAATTACCACTTCTTGGTTGTCTCCTTCATAGTTACAGTGCAGCAGCGTCAAACATGAAGGTCCCTTTGGGGCTCAATGTGGTCAGTTGTTTCAAAGTGTCCAATATTTCTTGATAATTTGCCCCCTGCCAACCTTCATCATAAAGCACCAGCTGCTTGGGCGCTTCAGCATTAGTAGCAGGTTGAAAAAAAAAGAAAAACAGCCCTCTTCATTTTAACACCTACCACAAACCAGTGGACTAAGTCTTAACACTGTTTGCTGGTTAATAATAAGTGAGTTGATAAATATTGTTCAGTCATAAATCAGTCCAGTATAAAAGGACACACAGTATATTGCAAAGTGGAAGTGAAAAGAAAATTATAAACTGATTCAAATATATCTTACAAATAAAAATCTGAAAAGTGTGGCATAAATTTTTATTTAACCAACTAAGTTAATATTTTCTAGAACCCCCTTGAATTTTTTTAATCCCTTTGGGATTAATAATTTAGATTCATTCATTCATTCATTCATTCATTCATTCAATCCAGAAGTTAAGCATAAATGTCTTTTGTTGCTTTTCACACCTAAAAACTAAAACTTTTGCTCATTTGTTTTTGTAAAAATAGCTGAAGTTCAGCTAGGTTTGACAGAGAGCATCTGTGGAAATCTGTTGAATCAGATTTTGCATTGGATTTAGGTCAAGATTTTAAATTGAGCCATTCTAATACATGCATATGTTTTAGAATAAAATTAAAGCTCTGGCTGCATGTTTAGAGTTCCAGTCTTGCCTCCTCCTCAGTTTCAACAGGTTTTCTTCCAGGATCGCCTTGTATTTAGTTCCAGTAATAAACTCAGAATAGCTTCCCTGTCCCTGAAACACAATCGTACTGCCACACAATTGTGTGAGGACTGTGTGATCAGAGGTATGTGCAACATTAGTTTTTCTATACATTATTTTTAAAATGTAGAACAAAAAGTAAAATTTTTGTCTCTTTTTTCATAAGTTTGTTTCATTTGTTTTGGTAAACTTTAAGTAGAATATTTTGTTTCTTTCTTTCACCTGTGTCTTCTATGAAGGCTGGATTTGTAGAGTCGTCCTGTCAGTAGACTGTTGTTTGTGAGCAGCTCCTCCAGAGCTGAATATGTTAAACATGCCACAATTTTCACCATGTATTATTTTCCTTAAACTTCTAATTAGAGACTTTGTATTGGTCTGCGTCATAAAATCCCTGCTGGATGAGTGGTAGCTGCAGGTGCCTTTTTAGGAGCTGCGGCTGATAAAAAGGTCACAAGTTCAATGGAAAAACCTTAACGTAATTACAGCTTGCAGAAGGTATGGTGTCAGTACCCAGCGCCAGGAGTCGCCGCATGCTGCTAATAGAAGCGCTAATACTCTTTAGTGTTACTGTGTAGCGTAAAGGTGAAGTCATACCTTACTAGTATTAAATTGGTGTTTTGAATTTGTGTGATTTTACTTTCATTATTATTTCTGCAGATTGTAGAAATTATTTTTTGTCTTTTTTTCATGCTGTGGCAGCATCTAGTTGTGTCTTTAGCCGTCATCCGATAATGTTAACGCATTAACATGTTGAAACAGAAGAAAACAAGGCTGCAACCCTGCTGAATTTCTGGTGTGAATGAAAATCTCTAACAGCGTGAATAAACGACACTTAAGCCGCTGCTCTTTTGAAATTAGAGCCGGATGTTTTAGTCATAGTTGGGTGTTTTTGTAGAGATTTTCTGACACTGCTGTAATGCGGTGGATGAACACAAGCTGCCAGACTATTTTGGCAACCCACACCGCTGTCTCGCTCTCGCTCCGACCACAGATAGGGATCAGCCATCTTTTCCTGACTGAACGTGGCTACCGGAGTAATGTTACAGCCTTATTTTCCTCCAGCCACATACACAAAAGATTAGTGAAGCCATATCCAATATCACAGACTGTCAGGTCCCTTCCCAATCAATGGGCTTAGATCGGAAACCAATCTATACACTAAGGTTACATCATCAAAATAAAGATATACCCAAAGACTGTCTTTACAGGCTTAGTATTTCCTTTCATTTTTCAAGGTTTTGGGACTGAACAACCCTTTTGACCCTCTGCTAGTCTGATTTTCACACATTTTGAGCCCCGTTTTTGCTTTTAGGCTGTCAGGGTCTCTGGTATAACCCAGCTGAGAGTCAGTGGCCACCCAGAGACTCTCCGCTGGCTTGTCCTCACTGTCTGGCAGGTGATAGATCAGACACGGATGCTAACACGTGTTCTTCTGAAGAGAGAGAGGGGGGGGGGATTTAGTGAAGCTCTGACCTCTTTACAACCCGCTCACACTCCAAACATGCATTCATTTACACACATGTCAAATGTATGTCACCCCTGACAGGCGACACAGAACCAGACCCTGAGTTACACACTTCCTGCCTGCACCCTGCCTTGCTTTCTGCTCATCTGTTGCCCACACAACCGTCCGTGTCGTCACCTCAAACTCAGCACACCAAGGGTCCCGAATCAACCCAGCTTCTCACATGTTGTCGATTACAGGCGGATTTGTGGTTCTGGTGGAAGTATTGAACATGATGCCAGCGTTCACAGTTGTGGGAGAACAACTCTGGCCTGTAAGGGACTGGAGCAGGTGGGGGCACCAACCGTTCCCTTAAATTCCACCGCAGTTCTTCAGCCCACCCAGCAATCAAACACAATCCATCCAATGCTCATACTGTAACTCTTCCGAGGCTAGCATACCCACCCTTCAGCAGTTGTGCTGAAAGGGCAAGGCCTGTGTGCTTAGCTGGGGGCGAGTATATGTTCAAGAGGAGGAGAGGGCGGGGGTGTTGCGATGCATCCGTCTGATTTTTTTTTCCCAGCTAAAATAGGGACCTCCTAATCTCCTTTTGGCAGCGCTAGCCAGTCAGCCATTTCTGACACATTCTCCAGAAAGAAGCGCTCCTGACAGGTGAGGAGCTGAAAATAGTCGCGTGAGACCCACACACTCATTCACACACATGCACGCATGTTGGTTTATCAGCGTGGACACGCACACTCTTCGCTAAATGGGCCACATGCACGTATCTGACGGGATCTGCTCTCCGCAGAGTCCTGTTTGCATAAAAACTAAATTAATGTCGGCGCTGGTTTAAATATATTCGTTTTCAATTTTAATGTAGTGTTGGAGAATTTTTTTCTGAATAAATTTTAGAAGTAGGTGCATAGATGACCGGTGCAGGCATGAGGTTTTACAGTAACCTTGGGGAAAAATAGAACAACTTTCTCTTGTCATTGTAATTGTTATGAAAATATTATCTAATTTGGGTTCTTTCGCCATATAGGTTTCTCTGTGGATGCTCCCACAGTCCAAAAATATGACTTTTAGTCTAATTGATTAATTTAAATTTCCCTTAGGTGTGCGTGTGTTCATGATTGTTTTTCTTGCATGTGTGTGTCACCCTGTGATGGACTGGTGAACTGTCTGGGATGTACCCAACCTCTCACCCAATGACCATCTCTGCCACCCTGAAAGGACAAATTCAATAATTACAGCAATTTAAGGTTGTAATTTTGCAGCTTTTCATAACCTGAAAGCAAACAAAAATGTTAAATATGTTAGTAAAACTGAAATCAAGAATTAAGTGAAGACAGAGAAGCTGTGGAATACATCCAAAACTCCACAAATGCTTAAATTGTGACTTCCTTGCAGCTTTTGTGAGTCAATAAAGATTGTGAATGGGAAAGGGAAACTGGGGTCAGGTAACTGTAATGACTGGTGAAATATAAAAACACCTCATCATCTTTCTGCACACATGTAAAAACAATCATAATCAGGACATAATGTCCACTGTTGTTGCTGTTTCACAGTCTAATCATTCAGAGGCTACACACACATGTTTTATATTATTTTAAAAAATCTGGACACTTATTGTCCTGCAGCAATAAAGCTGGTATTGAACTAGGTTGTGAAGTGTAGAATGGGGTGCTGACAATAATCCCCCTCCAGCCTCCTGCTTCTGGCTGTCTGGTAGTTATATTCCCAGCACTGCTCCTTATCACATTGTAGGAGGGGATAACCCAATACAAGGCGGATCAGACACAGGCAGCCTTATCAGGGTGGAGATGTACACCTGATGCTGAGAGGTAGAGTCAGACAGGGGGAAAGTGAGAGAATGGAAAAAATAAAGATCTTGCAGAAAGTTGATACGTTCAGCTAAAAACAGCAACCTGCTCTGTTTCATTCTCTCCCCCCACACTCTTCTGCATTGTCCATACCTTTTTTATTTTGCATTTCTTTCTCTGTGTCCTGCAGATTCACGTCTCTGCAGTTTTCAGCAGCGCTGTAAACTGGAACATTGATGGCACTAAGCTCTTAATTCTTGTCAGCATCTATTAATTATGGGCCAGTTGGACGCTCCAGTTCAAACAGACCCTGTGGATCCTGGAATTCAAACTCTGGCTGCTTGGTCACTTGTCGTTTGTTGCAGCTCGCAGTGGGGAAACCAGTGTGGGTGGGTGTGTGTGCGTGTGTGTGCACGTGTGTCTATTTAAAGTGGTTGACGCAACTCAAACTAAGCAGCAGCCTACCTCTCTGTGTCATACATTGATTATACCTGCTAAATATCACACTGATCCTGCACTGTAAAAGTTGAGGTTTATTTAGTTAAAATGGACATGTATATCAATGGCGCCCCCAGAAAATTTTAATGGGGTGATCAGGCTAGTAAAAATTGTATGGGAGCACAGCTAAAAAAAAAAAAAAAGTTGTATGTGTCTAAAAACTATTGAGGTTTTACATTCATGTCTGTGTACCTTTATAACTGTCTATGACCTGATGTACATATAACTTGCCCAAATAAAATAGGTAACAGCCCCTCATGGATGGATGGAAGAGATAAACATTTCTTACACATGCAAATATGTGGAGTTAATAAGGAATTTGATTTGAAATATCTATATTCTCCATCTATGCCCAAAATGGGATGAAGAACTGTGGAAATAATGTTAAATATTGTGTGTCGTTAATCATCCCTAACTGAAAGCAAATGTTAAAAACAGCAGCTAAAGCTCCATCTACTGCAAACCATGCTCCTGGCTGCCGAACTGACTAATTAAAACCACATCCACATGTATTCAAAGAACAAGAAGTCTATTTGCAAGCCTTATTGATTACTTTAAGGCGTACAAATGGAAAGCTGTGTTAGTAGAGGGGCTCTCGATTTAGCTTCAATCTGCCAGGCATAAAATGATCTCACTGTGTTTGCTGGGAAGAATGAGCTCCCTTCGGGCACACCGGGTAATTAGGTTAGTGGATAGTCGGTGTCAGGAAATTGAAAGACCATCCTAATCGGATTCTTTTGTTTCCAGGGGAATCAAAGGAATTTATGTGCGACGCTGGGAAATCTCACACAACTCAATTCTGCTTGACCATGTAAAATCCGTTTGCTCTCCCTCAGTGCTCAAACAAGTTTTAATGCGAGATTGTAAATTCAGCACGAAAGGTGCATTGAGCCTTTTGTCCTTTGTGACGGCTTTGGAGATAATCCTTGACTTGTCACAAGTGTATGCTGAAACCTCCAAAGGACAAGTCTTCTTCAGACCTCAAAAGAACTGGCTTTTCAATCAAGCTGGTCTTGAGTATTTTAGACATTATATAGTAATATAAGAAATTGCATACAAGTGTTTAAGCACCAATAAAGCAGACAGTGGTCAGTATTGGAAAACCTTTTCTTGATCATCTCTGAAAGTGATTGGTAAGTCAAATACTAAAAAATCTGAATGTTTTCAGTAAATTAATTACTTTTAGTTCAAATGTCTTTTTTGATGTTAAATTGACATATTTATTAATACCATCTTGATAATGTTGATTTTTTTTTTTGTTATTTTGATACGTAGATTAAAGCAGTTATTATTTCTTAGTCACTTATGCAGTTATAAAAATGTTACTAAAACATTTACTGGCTTATGAGGTATTCAAATCTCACACTTTTGTCCGCTTTAAATGGACACATTTGCAGGACTTCTGTGTTTGTTTCCTTTTCAGGTCTGTGCTCTTTCATGTCCCGGTCATTTCAGTGCAATGGAAGCAATTATAGTTTCCCACTTGACTTTGTTTACAAAGTTCACTTGAAAAATGTTTTGCAACTGAAAATCTTCAGCTGAATTTGTCTGGTTTGTAAATTGGGTAATATGTAGTAGCCTTCTTTCAGTCAGCTAAGTGGCAGTGTGCAGTGGGAGGGGGGGGGTGGAGATAGTGCAAGGTTATCTCTTTGTGCGAAAACTTGAGTCACTCTACCATTATGAAAACTTTAATCCAAAGGAATTTAACGGCAGAAATTTAAAACTCATTTCTGGGCTTGCAACAAAATGTTATCATTTGAGGTTTTTAACACTGTTGGACATTTTCGTGTGATCCTATATTTCTGATGCTATTGTTACACCTGATTTTCCCGTCTACAGATCAATAAAGGCTATTTCTATTCTATTCTATTTATAGTTCATAGTTTGAAATTTTTTAATCAAGGTAAACTGGAGCAGGCTTAAATTAGTAAAAATATAGCACTTTATCATACCAACAGGCGTAACACTCTACATTTTTACCTTGTTTTGCTTGACTTTGGCTTACTTAAATATGATTTTTATTTTCTGTTATGCAGGCGTACGTCTGGACAGGGTGAGAGGCGGGAGGCAGAAGTATAAACGGAGGTTGGATGCTGAGAATGGATCCTACCTCGGCCTCAACCTCCCTCCCCCAGCCAAAAAGCCCTGTAAGTATTAAGATTATCAAGTAATTATTCTTACTTTTCAAAAGGTGCAACATAAATCTACACCAACCTAATTCTTGTTTCAATTTATAATCCAGCCCGAATTAGTTCAAATGTACATGTCCCTGTTTTTCTCTCTCAGTGACAAAGATTGTTTCGCATCTCTTGGTGGTGGAGCCAGAGAAGATCTACGCCATGCCGGACCCGACCATGCCTGACGGCGACATCAAGGCCTTGACCACCCTGTGCGACCTGGCTGACCGCGAGCTTGTGGTCATCATCGGCTGGGCCAAACATATCCCAGGTGAGCAGCGACGTTGTTTGGATCGTATTCTTTCTGATTTCAAATAGAACGTACCGCAAGACGTGGTATAGATTTGCTGCAAGCCAATTGAAAAAAAATCTATATTCAAATCTAGAGGATGAAAGTAGAGGAGTAGTGTAGGTTTCTGTTGAAACCTTTGGGTGTGAGATCACTAAGGTAGTTCACCCCCCACCACCTACCCACTCACAGACACGCACAGACACAGGATAATTAACATCTGCTACTCATCTGCACCTCAGGGAGAAGCCAGTCCTATATTCTAAAATCTAATCAATAAAGAGCAGCTGAAACCTTTGATTTGACTGGGTGGGGTGGGGAAGTCTGGGGGCCGGGATCCGCCCCATGTCAATGTATTCCATTTCAATCCCACACTTAAAGAAAGCAATCCTCATACTTACTTAAGGACACCACACAGAGCCTGTGGAGGAATTGATTTATTTGGAGGAAAAACGGATGGGCCCTCTTTCTGCTTGCTGACTAATTCTTAAATAAGACATGTTATGCAAATTTGGGATTTTCTGTTTTTCCCCCTTTTTTTATTTAAAACCGACAATTCGAACAAGAGTTTTTTAAGAGCAGGTTATAAATAAATAATTAAGCTTTGCTTTTAATTTAGTCATCATTTTCTAAAAGCAAATGATACTTTTCATGTTTTTTGTTTAAATTGAAAAGATGTGTATCGATTTCCGATACTAAACAATTATTATGATATTACAGGCTTACGTCTGAAAATGTGTACATTATTAAAACCTCAAGCAAATGACTCTTAATAAATAAAAGTATCTAATGTGATAACTTGGAACCACAAAAAAAGAAATTGAAATGACAATAAAAATGCCTTTGCACACATAACTGATCTTGTTGCAAAATACCAAGACCCTTCCCCATTGATTCTGTCTGAATGTTACAATGCTTTTCAGAACTATTCAAATTCAAAATTCTAATTGAATTTTAATTCAAAAATACTTTATTGATCCCAAAGGAAAATTAAATGTTGCTGTAACTCATTTAATTGAAGAGTTATTATAGATGGTGATGGCAGTAGGTAGGAAAGAATCAAGGCAACACTCCAGGTATAGTTTTCATGATATCAAAGCTAAAAAAAAATAATTTTACATAACACTGCCCCTTTAACATAAGAAAGGCTAAACCTTTTATTTGTGTGAAGGTGATAGAGACATACCTCTTGTGGGTGATGAAATAAATAAAATGTTGACCAGCTGCTCTCTCTGCTCAGGGTTTCCCCTAATCGCTGTTTTGTCATTTGATTTATGTTTGACACTTTAAGCAAGAACATAAATTTTTAGCTAAGTGATGGCACAAGCTTTCACTGCTGCCACTAGTAATTATGTGATGCCGGTGCCTGGGTGCATTTTACATCGTTGGCCCATTCTAACCTGACTGAAAAGACTTGGACTAAAATGATTACAAACTTCTGATTGTATTTGGAGCATTGTTTTAAAACTTTTCATGGCAATCCAAAAAAAATATAAAAAAACTTGATTTGTTAAAAAAAAAAGTTACTCTTTGTATTGGATTTTTAAAATAAGAAAATAATCAAGACCTAAATTTTGCCAAAACAGCAAAGATAAAATGCAACATCAGTCTTTACTTGTTTAAATTTTAATTCAATGTACTTTTTGGAATCTTGAATCTAATTTCTGCAAGGAAACAAAGTAAATTTAAAACATACAATTAGACCACAACAGAAGCCACTTTCCATCAGATACTCCATTCTTCTTTTTGACTGCTGCTGACAAAATCAACCAGGCGATTTGGGTTTTCAAAATAAAGCGCATTCATGCTCCATTTATTGATACTATAATTCACTATCACAATAATTTTGTGGTTGTAATATTAATTAGATGAGTGAAGGAAAGCTGTTGTTCTTATTTTCACTTCCGGACTAAATATAAAAGCACGCCACACTTTTCAGGTGTGTATTTGCAAACCATAAATACATTTTGTTGGTTGTAGCATGACAAAATGTTTAAAATTCAGATTTATTGGTGGCACGTGGCACACTGTCAGAGCTTGCGCCCACATATATGGAGGATAGTTGGATACCACTTGGGACCTTCGATACATATTCTCCCCCTTTCTCTCAGCCAATTTGCTGTTTTCTGTGAATAATGACCACCACCACCAAATCTAAAAATACTTTTCCAGGTTTATTTATGGGTTTGGTATAAAGCTTTTGAGAGTTGTTCTGTGTTACATTACCTGTGTAGAGTTATTGATCTTTTATGATGCAATCATCTAAATCCAGAACTGACAGAGATATTAAAGGGGCACGTGGCCCTCAGGGGACACTTTACCCAGGGCCTCCAGGTCAGAGTGTCACCAAGTAATAATTAAGACAAAAAGGGGTCCCTACAGTTTAACAGTCCACGCCTACCATTACACTCATAGCTCACTGAGCAAATGGCCCTAACGATGAGGTAATAAGAGTCATTAGTGCAGATTGCTCCATTAATGTGGAAGTCCTTCAACATTCAGATACAGAGAACTGAGGAAGAAACACACAGCTCTGATTTTTTTAAAAATGCATATTTTGCAGTTAACAACGTAGTTTACAGATTATATTAAAATGACTTTAGGTGTAAAGGTTTTGACTTTTTAACACAACTGCTTGCTGGTGTTGTAACTGGTTCCTCAGTAGCCTCTAGACATGCACCCAGGTTAATGATAATAGAGATGTTACGGAATCTGGAGGGATCTGCTAATTTGTTAGACATTGCTGTGTACATGTTTAAAGCAATTATAAATGTATGCTAAAGCCTGATGCGATAAGACCTCACTAAATGCAAACCATCACTTTCCTAGTCCTCTTGTTTTTTTCTCTGGTTGGTCTTCCTCCAAACACTTTCCCCCTATGTCAGCCCTCACACACACACGCAGCCAGACTTCCTTGTTCTCCAGTTCCCCTGACTCTTCCCCCTCCTCCCGCTCTTCTTCGCTCATATAGAGCCCTCTAGTCTCATTATTACCTCTGTCTTTTTATTAGGCCCATTAGGGCTCTTAGGAGGCCTGTAATGATGCTAAATGAATAGAGAGTGAACTGCTGTCTGTTTTAGACCCAGCTCTCAATGACAGCTTCAAGCTTCACTGCCAACCACTCACTCTCTTCACTGTGCTGAATAGGGTTTCAATTTCTTATCTCATCTGTACTTGGACTGTGCTGCCACCTCATCAGAGCCCTTTTCTTTTCTACAAACACTTGCTTCTGGCACGTTGAGGATTCTTGTCGTACTTTAGGAAGTAGCACGCTATTTGTAGCACTTTGCACCCGGTAGATTTCACAATAGTGTGCTTTTATGGAGATTTATGTTGGAGTGAATATGTTGAACAAGACTTCAGGTTTGAGGCCAAATTCCTGCTGTTACCATTTGAGTTAACTGTTAATCATATGGATGCAATTTGCAAACTGATAATCCGTAAAACTGTGAAAACAAAATGACCAGTCAACGTATATAGAATAATAACAAGTAGCGATTGATTTTGCTTTTTTGAATAGTTATAATCATCTTTTCAGTCTCAGATTTTTCCTGGTTCCAAAATTAAAGCCAACCACTTTGAACTTAAACACCATGACTTAACCGTAAAATTTTATGTTAATACTTGAAAACTAAATTAAAGGTGGAGTAGATAAATTAGAGTCGAAGAGAGTCTGAAATTCTGACTTTAAAAAAGTCTAGAAATCCTGAAACTATTTTTTGCTCGACTAAACATTTCCCACAAAGAGAGGGATAAGAGCTCATTCAGCTCTGCTCTCATTACTCCGGGAGAGATCTGTGGGCTTTTTGAAGTTTCCTTTTCATTTTGAACTGTAAATCTGCTACTCGGCTTTGATGCCAAGTATTTTTTCTGTAGGCTGCAGCTTTTGTTGCACACAGAAAACACACTTCTTCAAATGTATAAGTTCTGTTAAACAAAATGTGTGCTCAGATTCTCAGAAGTCATTGAGTCTGTGATCACAGTTCTGAATGTGTCCTGCAGTATTGTTCTCTAACGCTTAAAAAGCAAAACTCTTTCTTTCTTTTTTTTGCTGAGTGTTCACTGAGCATCTTTTTGTCAATGATTAGGGGTTTTTTGATAAAGAAACTGACAACAATTAACCCAAAAATGTATAAAACCAAGCCTTTCCCCTCCCTCTGCTGCGTTGTCAAACATTAAAAAAAAAACAACTTCCTTCTTGCCTCTGCCATCACACAGCGAGAGTGCAGACACATGCAGGAACATTGACATTTCCCTGTTTGCTCAATATTGTGTCATGTTTAGTCAAACGGCAGTAAATCAGTAGCTTGGAATATTGATATTTCATCAGGGGATTCACCCACCACAGCAACACTTAACTCTGACCACACCTGAAGCTCCAGGGTGACCCAGATGGAGTCAGGAAGTCTTTCTGTGGCTTTGGTAAATTGACTGGATACAATCAACTGAGAGGAATGATGGAGAAAATGAAAAGATTGCTGAAAAGAGAGTCAGCTCTCTTCAGAAGGACTTGGTGATGGCAGAGAATGTTGACCATTTTTAAGTAGAGGTGAAGAAAAAACAATCCTAGACCTGGGAACTCTGCATCGATTCAAAATACTCAAAAATTGATTTTACTCTGCTTAATTTTTTGTAAATTTATATTATGAATAATTCTATAATATGTTTTCTTTAATAAGTAAAAGCTAGGCAACTAAGCTATCCTTAAACTGGTAATGTAAGTTACAAAATTTGATGCTTAAATATAAACTGATGCAATCTAATACAGAACCTTTTAGAATTGTTTTAAATTTGTTGACACTGTCTTTTCCTTTTTCCAGTCACATAATTTAAACAGAATTTTTAAGCAGTATTAATAGAAAAAATGGCTTCTGAATCAAAAATCGATTTTGACTCGAAAATCGATTCTGAATTATATTGTGACCCTAAAAATCAGAATCAAATTGAATCACTAGACACTGAAAGATTCACATATGTATTTTTAAGTCATTACTTTCTCAAAGAAATATAAGTTAATTTTTTTTACATTTATATGTATTAAGTTTTACCCCACCTTGCTTAAATAAACTAGAAATTGGTTGCATTAATTTTTCAAAGCAAACCATTAATAAATGGCTTAAATTAATACATGCATATTTATACAAAAAAATCTTTATTTGTAAAAGAAAAACATAATTTCTCTTTTGTTTTCACATGGATCTTTGTTCAGCTCCATTTTACTCTGAGATTGCTGAATAAAATCCATTAACTGAGACCTGTAAGTCTCATCTACAATCCTACCAAGAGATGCCTGAGCACCTAAACTAACAAAACATGAAAAGAGAATAGTAATCACAGTACTATAATCGGTTTTCTGTGAAACCTTGTAGAGGACACAGCAGATGTGTGGAAGAGGATGCTCTGATCAGTTAAGTGCAAATCTAAAGTTTTTTGGCCTACATGCAAAGCACTTTACCTCACCCCGAAAGCACTACATGTCCAGTAAAAAACATGGCAGCGGTAGCATCCGTCTGGGGGGATGTTTTTCCTCAGCAGGGTCGAAGAAGCTGCTCAGATTTAAAGAAAAGATAGATGGAGGTAAATACAGGACAGACCAGGAATGTTAAAAGCTGGATAAGGCTTGAGGCTGAGGTGAAGGGTCAGAACAAAAACCAGACGTCCATCCACAGATACAGTGGAATGTTTTAGATAAACAGTGTATGATGTGTTTGAGTGGCCTAGTCAAAGGCCTGGGTTGGAAACTTGATATCCAGAGATGTTCTGCATCAAGTTAACAAAGAAGAGTCCGTCTCCCCCAGATAACTTGAAGCTGTAACTGCAGCAAAATGTAGTTCCTCAAAGCTATATCTTCGTGGATCGAGGTGAACCTTTTCTCCTTTTCTTTTATGAAAAAATTTTAAATTAATGTGCAATTTTCCTTCCTTTTCATGTTTACACATTTTTATATGTGGCACGAGAAATTATAAAGAAATACCTCAAAGTTTGTGGTTGTAACATGGCAAAACGTAAAGTAGTTAAGCAGTCCAGATGCTTTTGAGAGGCACTGTAGTTCTCCCTTCCCCCCGCTAAAACATGTACCGGATGTCCTCCATCAGCTGTCTGTTTGTCAGATCTGAGGCTTGGATCGATGGCCCTTTCGCATTTGGTGGACTGATTACAATCTACTAATCAATGGCACCCCCAGCACTCTTTTCTCTCCACCTCATTCTGCCTCTTTCCATCGTCCCTCTATTTGCTTGATAAGGGCCGTTGGGAGGGCCTCTTTTTAGTCAACCTGACGGACTCTGATCCATACCAGTTCAGATTTAGGTAAGCAGCGTTGTTGCTTCAATGGCCCATAATCACTTCCCTATTTTCCATCAAGTATAGTGAATGGCATTGTGACTCCGGGAGCCCTTTCAGCTGTCTGTCCGTCTGTCTGTCTGCCCTTGTGACGAGGTGAGCATGAAAGCTGGAGGAGAGAGTTGACGGGTCGACCTCGATGTCGGCCTGAATCGCCGCTTTGAGTTCAGAAGGTCAAACACTTAGTGAACAAAGGATTGTTTTATTAGGATTTACTGCGAGGACAAACGGCCCTAATAATATTTTGATTGTTATAAACTGTAGAAATTATGAAGTTAATGACAACATTTGTTTCTAAGGCAGTTAATTCAAGTTAAACAAATTCACTTGAATGCATTTTGTGTTTCTGCAATTTAGTGCATCTCACCTATTGCGTTGTTATGGCAACTAGGCTAACACCACCAAATGCAATAGGAAAACTTTTCTATTCCATGTTAGCATATTTACATTTCCTCCATAGTAATTATTAATATACCTGAATATTTTCGTTGTCACACTCTTTTTAACATTTCATTTTCTAGTATTTTTATATGTTTTACATTTAATTTTTTAACCATTATTTTACCAGGAATTCCCTTGATATAAAATCTCTTTTTCGAGGGAGACTTTAACACCTCAGCAGAGCTACTGGCTGAACATTTTTGTAATAACCTTTTTTATTATTATTACTTGTTTTATGTTATTAAAACTTTCTGAGAAACATCATTTAAGGTCTTGATTCAGTGTACACGATAATAATTACTTTCATAATTATCACTTTTTGACTGGAATTATTGAAACAAATTTACTTTTTGGTGATTAAGATCCCCTTGTATGTAGCGGTGGTGACACAAACCACAAAATTCATTCCCTTTTGGACCAATGATTTGGTTGTTATTGGAAACTATAATGTGCTCTCTGCCTTACAGTTCTTTGCAGGAGAGTTTGCTCTGACTTATTGGCTCTCCCGTCCTTATGCACTAAAGGTCTGGCTGATGATGGCTGAATAGCTCTGGCTCATGTTTCAAAGGCCTTTACATTTGACAGATTTATATTCCAGCCTTAAGCCAACACATATAGCAATCGGCCTGTTTCAAGTCGTTCGCCTCTGAGGATTGTACAGTGATTGTACATAGTCCATAAAACATACAGAGGTCTCAAGTTTGGCTGAAACCTGAAGCTAAGCCTGGAAAGAAAACCTAACAGTGTTACACATCTTTTTTTTTCTTTTTCCAATAGGTTTTTCTACACTGTCCCTGGCAGATCAAATGAGTCTTCTGCAGAGCGCCTGGATGGAGATCCTGGTGCTGAGCATTGTGTTTCGCTCGCTGCCCTGCGAGGATGAGATTGTATATGCAGAGGACTATGTGGTAGATGAGGAGCAGGCGAGGATCTCGGGCCTGCTGGATCTTCACGTCGCCATCCTGCCACTGGTGCGACGCTACAAGAAACTGCGCATGGAGAAGGAGGAGTTTGTCACGCTCAAAGCTATCGCGCTTGCCAACTCTGGTAAGATTCAATCTTTCTAGCCGTAAAGGGACTTATTATTGCAAAATTAATTATAGAGAAATGCGATTAGGTTTTTTAAGGAGTATGAAATCACACAAAACTGCAATACAACCAAAGATAAAAAAAAAACATAAATGCATTTTATAAGACAGAAAAAATAAATTAGTTTGCCACATAATCTAATTTTGGCATTAAGACACTCATTTAGTTGTATTCAGATAGACATTAAAATTTGTGACTACAACATTTAAAAAATGTTGAAAAGTTCAGTGGGTATTATTCATTTTACAAGGGTTTGTCCATGACAAATATTGGCCACAAAATCTAAGCCTGGAAAAGAATTAAATTCAAATAAAATAAAATTGTAGAAACTCTGGAACTTAAACTATTTGAGTTCAGATAATTCTTTGTTCATCTTTACATTAGAGGTCCCAAATCCACACACCAGGTCTAAAATAAATTAAGAAAGTTGGCATTTAAGTAAACAAAGAATTTCAGCAAAAAAATAAATAAAATGCCAAGAGCTGATGTATATCTTGTGAAGCCATCAGTTTCAAGATAACGGCTCCCTGATAAGAGTAAAGGTCAGAGTTTTTCCACTTATCGCAAGTGTGCATGTGCAGCTTCATGTTAATTTGTGCGCAGATACATGTGTGCGTGGCTGTCGCTGCGCTCTCATTCCCTCCATCTCCATCACAGTGGCTGCCAGCGCAGCTCAGCCGAGGGAGATATATTTAGCATTTCATTAGAAAAACAGGGGCTGTCAATAAAATGTGTTAAGTGGAGTGGAATGAGCGTCGGGGAGCGACGGGCCTCGTTTGTTCCAATGTGAAGATGCTGCGCCCGTATCGACAGTTTGCTTTTCATGAGGCTGGGCCTGTCCCCCACTAATCAATGACTGTTAGGAGTCTTTTCTCCTGCCTGACTGAAAAATGAAAAAAGATGCTGAGCCCAGAGCTTTGCTCATCTGATTGCAAACACTCCACAGGAGCAAAAGAGGGGGGTGGAAAGGCAGAGATTGGAAACGTAAGGGAGAAGTGTGGGAGAGGAAAGGCCTGGGGTTGAGCGGGAGGCTCAGCGAGGGCAATAGGGCAACTTTGGCTCGTTTGAACAAAGTCCCGCGGAGCTTCGGCTTCACTGGTCCAGAGGGTGTGACAGCTGTGGAAATTCATGGCCATTGATTTTGTAATTAGCAAAGTATCGACGAGATTGATGCCAGGCTGCTGACGGATTACACGGAAATTGTTTCTTCAAAGTTAGTCTTGCATGCCGGCCCGTACCGCCTTAAATAACTCCACATATAAACACATTTGAACACATTTTCAATAGCTTCACACACACACTCATCTTACCATGCCGCCAAATCAGGATCAGATCAGTATTAACATGAAGGTTTCAAACAAAGACTGCTGGAACGCATGTGCGGTCCACATAGCCTAGTTAATTTCCCAAGATAGAAATGCAATTTACACAGAAGGCGACTGGTAAAAGAGACTTAATCAGTCAGTTAGGAACATAATTAGCCTTGTACTTTCCCTTTTTTCTTCCTCATTTACATGTTTATACACGGTCTTAACTTCACTCCCGAAATTCATGACGCATAGCTGATCCAATTCCCTCACTCTTCATCTAGCAGACATGTTCGGGTTCGCTTTTGGGATGATATAACACTGAGGAAAACTACTTTTTCTGTCTATGGATAAGCAAACAGCCTAGACCGACATACTACGCTTGTCTACTAAAACCCTGCGTCAGCTCATCCTTTTTAAGGACGACCATGCTTTTTTTTTTTTTTATTCCGTCGTCTAGAGTCATACATAGAGAGGAATTAAAAAAAAGTCTCAACTGGTTTTATTTTAGAGCCTATACATAAGGGGGCCAACTGCTCTTTCTTATGGAAATGAAGGCCATCTGCCACCATCATTCAGATGAACGATATTCTTGTAATGCAGCCATCTGAATTCATTAGCAAAATGGGGGGATGTACATCGTACGCCGTGCTACCAAAAAGAAATGAATCTTTCTCCTTTACCACTGTATATTTATTCCGACCTGCGGTGCACATCTCTCTCCCCTGAGCCTCGGCCACGCACAGGCATTTATTTAAGGAGCATCATTAACTACTAACAAGAGAAAAGCTCTCTCCAAAATTGCATGTCTGCATTTACAAGCTGTGGAATGTAAAACCAGCTGCAAAACAGGTAGGTGCAGCTGGATATTTGTGTTGCCTTGCACACAAAAAAAAGATACTTTATTGTTACTGAATGAATTTTTAAATAGCTTTGTAGCAATGAGGGGCTACGCTAATTTATATTAATGTATCAAAATCTGATCAGTCTCAATCTCTTTCCTAATTAGGGAGCAGGTTTGTCATATATTTTGAAGAAGAAAGAAATAGGTTTTGTATGCTTATTGAAATTTCATTCAGCTTAGAACTATATATTAGTATTCACACAAGGTGTATTTCCTAATGATTTGATTAAGTAAAAAGAAACCCAAAAAGAAACAAGGTTAGTCAGACACTAAGTAATTTTAAAGACTGTTACAGGGTACAGAGGAAAGAAATTGGAATAGGAAATACACTTTCAAATTATTGTCTAAGTTAATTAAAAGTCTCAATTGTATCACAAAAGTCTACTGTTCTCTCTGTGTATAAGGAGGATTTTTATGGTGTAAGTTTGCTTTTACGCCTGGAAGTATTTTTTTGGGGAAATTCAAAGAATGCGAGGATTTACTTTGCCAGAACCAGAATATGAGAGAGCACAAGAGTTAGCACTATAGGAAAAGTGAATAACTTTGGGTAGGAAGAGGCTGTTTACTTCCCCTGAAACAACAAGTGTTTCTGCTTACTACTGGCACCTAACTCTCTCTTCCAAGGCTTCAAAGAAATTACTGTTTTGTTTTTTTGGGGGGGGGGTTGCCCTGGTCTGCTGTATGATTTGATTATTCCTCACTTTGGATCTGAAACCAAAAGAATATCAAATGCAAATTAACTGGCTGAGCTGAATCTTGTCTCTTCAGTTAAAGGGTAATCAAACAATCATTTGAAGGAGACTGAAATATTTTTAGACATCCAAAGAGCTTTTAATCCAAGCAGCATAGTAAGGTCTTAAAATCATTTATATCTGGAAGATTATATGATGCAATTTATAGAGAAGACGTTATTTTGACCAGATTTGAAGTCATTACAAAATCTGAGTCCGGCACTGGAATTTTTAAAAACTGATCAAGTAATTTAACATGTGTGAAAGGTTAAAGTTGGTGTTTTTGTGTACACAACAGCTTTAAAATATAACTAAACATGAGTACTATATTATAAAATTACGTTTAAGATTTTTCTAGTTACAGAACTGTAATAAAACTTCAATGTTGCATATTTCAACAAATTAAACCCCCAAATACTCTGCTGCTCTAAATGTTCTAAAGAAGTTTAGTCTCTTCTCCACATCACATATACCTCTTTCTTCATCTTTTCTCTCCACGCCCCTCCTCTTGCTCCAGACTCCATGCACATAGAGAGCATCGAAGCTGTCCAAAGGCTCCAAGACTCTCTGCATGAGGCTCTGCAGGACTACGAGGGATCCCAGCACCCAGAGGACCCCCGACGGGCAGGCAAGCTGCTGATGACCCTGCCTCTGCTCCGTCAAACCGCCACAAAGGCTGTTCAGCACTTCTACAGCATTAAAATGCAGGGCAAAGTTCCCATGCACAAACTATTCCTCGAGATGTTGGAGGCCAAGGCTTGACACCTGGAACAGCTGCATCATTCAGTCAGAGACGAGCAACGGCCCATGAGAAATAAAGGTGGAGTGCCAATTAACAGCCAAAGGATGACACTTGGGCTCTGAAGTCATTTTACTTATTAAAATAATAGCAAAAATTGAAAAAGAAAAAAAAAAGACTTGGAGTAGTTTTAAAAAGGGTGACTATAAATTTGACACAAGTGGGATGATAATAATGTATATAGAGGTGTACAGAAATCAGGCAACTGCGGTCTTGTTATAACCAGAGACCCATTGCTCTATATCACTTGAGTCTTCTGTGAATTTGTTTCTTATTTTGTTTTAATCTCAAAATAAAAAAGTGACAATATGAAGAATTGTACAGCAACGTAGCCATATATTGTGTTCCAGTTTCTCCTCTTTTCTTATCTCACTTGTTCCAGCAATAAACTCGTAACTGGTCTTCATTTACACGTATTGTAAATTTTGTGAAGCCTCACTGGCTGGAAGGGAGAATTGTTTAAGATCCTTTCTGAACTTATCATCAAAGATGGTCATTTCCACGTAATTACCTCATACTTGCTTCGTTGTCTTGATATTTTAATCTGATTGGTTGGTCAAATGACAGAGGTCAGTTAGCTGTCATTTCTAACTAAAGGTGTGCCTGAATTGTTCACTCGTTCAAATTGCTACCCACTTCAGAGAGACAGTCCAACATTTAGCAATAAGTTTTAAACGTTCATACCGGAATTTCATCCACTTTGTATTGCTGTGGGAATTAGTAACATGCAACAGTAACATGGATAAGGCTTATGTACAGTTTGACACTAACTTCTTCTCTAAATTGACGTTAGTGCACTGCATCTTGAGTTGACAGAGCATAATTACTACTTGTCAAAGTGCCAATATTAGCATTCTAATGCTAACATTCCCACCTAATGACTGTAAAATGTGTTGAAATTCTGAAATTTTGAAGGATTTTTTGAATTTAGTTATTCCACACAAGTTTTTGGATCTGAGAGATTAAAAATAGATTACAAATGGAAATATTCCACAATACACACTGTATTCTCATAATCACTAGTTAACACCACAAAATTAGTGACAGAACGAGTGAACATTTCATTCGCAGCAGAAATGTTTGCACTTATGATTAATGTGACACAATTACATTAACACAAGCTGGCTATTGTTTAGTTATTTTTAGGAAACTGCACTTCTTCCCCATTCTTTTTGTGCTGACACTGGAAACTAAACATGCTGTGAAACCAACTCAACAATGATAAGCTGTATCTTGTACTGATGAAAGTGTTTTTTTTTTTCTTTTTTCAAAAATCATGTAATTATCAAATGGTACAACAGGAGGGTCATGCTATAGATACCAACTTTGTGAGGACTTTTGGTGCTTGTTTAATGCTATGCTAGTTTTTAAGGCTTTTAATTTTAGACAGCGTTGTAATTGGTCCCATTTATTTATAGAAGTTTTGTATTTTTAGTTCCATCTGTATTTGTTTAACTCAGAAACTTGGTGTCACTGATATTGATTTTGCCTTGAAGCTCTTTAGCCGTCATCTGATGAGGCTAATATTTTGCAGAAGCTATCAGAGAAGCAACCAAACATGATCAAGATGACAAACTTATTACAGTTGGTCTTCTGTGCAAGCAATTGTTTGACTTCAATACTTTAGGATCATTGAGGTGAAAGTGCATTGTCACTTGATCTCTTATTAATCTGAGTCGTTTTTTAGCTTAGGTAATATGGCGAATTCAAGAAAAGTCCAATTTTGTTTAGTAAATCCTGGAATTAGCATCCAAGTAAAACATTTAGCGGGTAGACTTCCTGACTTTTCTGGGGGGTTTTACAGTTTTTTTTTGTTTGGGTTTGTTTTTGTTTTTTTGTTGTTGTTTTTTTGTTGTTGTTTTTCTCAATTTTAACACAACCAGTGGTCTTGGGGGTTTTATTTAACTTATAATGCCTTCCTTGAATTCCAACGGAAATCAGACTGCTCATGAAATTCTTGCAGATTCATAACTAAATAAGAATGGATTATCAGCAGCATTAATACTTGATCCCCTACTTTTTGGTTGAAAGGATAATTAACAACCAAAGTAACCTTTTGACTGTTGTTACAATATAAGACTTATTTTCTCTCCAAATGTGGATCACAGGGTAAAATGTTGAAGCTCAGCTTAAACTTTGAAGAGACTTAAAGTTTCTTGTAATTTTTTAAGTCACTTTTAAGTTTGAATATTTTTCAGAATTTTTGGATAACACAAGATATGGTACCTTATTGCAACTGTAACAATGTAGTGTGTGTCATTACAGCTCACTGACATTTAGCATATTTGTTTTTAATGGCGGTGCTAAACATTCAGAACCAACACTTGAAGTGAAACATGAGTATAATCCACAATTAATCATAGGTTTTAAGAGCATAAGATCTGCCAGATACAAACTAGTTACCAAAGGATACTGTTCATTTTGCTTCTTCACCAGTTCTGCAGTTTTGGTATTTTCATATATGATTTGTTTGGATATGAAGATAAAATATCTTCTACCTATTGAATAGTGACTCCAGTAAATTAAGATGGGGATCAAAGTTATTAGGCTTTAATTATTAGATAAAGTTAAATTGAATTGGAAGAGATTAAAATTAATAAAAATAAATAAATACATTTTAAGTCAACATAAAATAAATAAATTACATTTAACTATTGTTCTTTGTGATTTACGACATGTCTTTTTATATTTCATCTACCTAACATTCAGCGACTTATCTACAAAGATAAATGAAATTATATGCATTAGTTACATACATGGGGCAAAATGATAAGATTACAGGTAGGAAATGGTAAAAAGTTGTTAAAAATTGGAATATGAACTGGTGAAGGGGCAAACTAACATGAGTTGACTAAATTATTTAAAGACAGTACCAAGCATATCATAATATGCCTCAGTTTATGACATATTTCTTACAGTTTTGTTAATCTAAGCAGGTAAGAAGGAACATTTAACCAATATGTGTCAATAATAAGAGGACAGGTTACTCAGCAGCTTTTAGGGATTTAGTGAGAAAAAAATAAATTCCACACAAAGGCTGTGGTGTCTTTAAAAAGTGCCATTAGCTTCGCCCATAAGCAACTAGAAACTCTGAGGCTCTACCAGAGAGACGATATTAATTAGCTAGAAAATAATGCATAGATAATTTTAACTGTGCGCTGATGAGAATAGTTTCCATGGTGCATCTCCCCAATTGTTAACCAGCTAATCCATCCCCAAGAGAAACAAGGGATTTATTACCTCTGATTAGTATCAAACCAAAGCAGAAACACTCACACAACTGCGTTTATGAAATGATGAGCTGTTTTTACATAAATATGTTATTCACGACATAATAATCATGGGTATAGTTCAGTTCTGTTGTGTTCATTTACTTGTCCCTAGTGGGGTCGGGAGGTGCTGGTGCCTATCTCCAGCTAACGTTCCGGGCGAGAGGCGGGGTCACCCTGGACAGGTCGCCAGTCTGTCGCAGAAGAAGGCACACATCTTGGTTAATATAAGAGAAAGTCTGAAGTGTAATTTGGATATGAGAGTATAGTTATTTTTTCTTTTTAGTGTTAGCGGCATAAATTACACCCCCAGTTTCTGTTGTTTTTGTTGTAAGGAGAACCTTTAAATCTATTGTGACTTAACTGACAGAAAAAAGGTCATTTTAAATTTTCCCCACTCACAAATTAATGTGATAAAAAAAATTTAAAAATGCCTAATTTATGTTCAGACATCTAAAACTGTTCTACAATATCCAATTAAATCTAATTGTGTCCTAAGCTGAAATTCTCAAAAGAAATGGAGCAATTAAATTTCTGCTTTGGCTCTACTCTGGGGACGAGAGGCGTTTTATTTTAGCTGATGGTGGGGAGGCTTTTTCATCCAAGTCTCTACAAAAGGCGATTTCATGGGTATCTATAATAGTTTCCTAACAGAGCAGCAGCGATCACTGGGCTATGCAAGGCAGTACGGCCACCTGTGTTCCTTATGTTTGGAGCATCAGACTGACTTGTAGTTGTGCTTTGTTTACAACATACTGTATAACTGCATCGTGCAATTCACTGTATTATACTGTATCTGCTGTGCATTGATGTGACTATGATCACGTGTTAGGTTTGCCACTTTAATGTATTCTCATGAGGATTAGGAACATATTTACAGCCCAGTGTATTATACAAGTCTCTGTTTCAAGTGAATAATGGACGAGTTCATTGTGTTTGTTTTAAGATGAGATTGTTTTTCTGTATTTTTGTCTTTTGTTTCTCTGTGTGTTTTGGTTATCAGCAAAGCAGGACGAACAGCGACTAAAGTCGTCTAGACCCTATACCTCAATTCACATTTTGAAAATTACACTGGGCTTGGAAGCGGGCCATGGGATTCTCCTGGGAGTCAGTGGCACAGAAATAAAGTGACATCACCGGCTGGGTATTAAAAAAATGTAGATGAAGTTACCGCAATTGGTGGTGGGGGAGGAGGCGCACATTCCTCGGAGGAAAGCTACTTATTCGTTGCTCCATTTGCGGACTTACCTCATCTCCATGCACTCTGAGATGACGAGATTTACATAAAACATGGAGGAACCTCCCCGGCCGATCTGTTCCACAGTGTAAAGAGGAACCTGCTAGGTGTGCGCACCACAGACTAGTGATTACCCAAGAGGTTTCTCTCCCTCTTCAAAAGCAATATGTTTGCATTTGTGATATATGAATCAAGTTAAAAGGGAGCTTTGGTTCATTGTAATTACAAACTTTCTTCATGCTTGAAGGGGGGACAGGCTAACTATGTGCACTGTTCTGTGAAGAAAAGAAAATGAAAAAAAAAATAATGGAAAGAAGCCAAACACAGCTGGGATTCACTGGACAGGACTCTGTGGCATTTTCATGTGTTTTGTTTGTTGTATTTATGCCTACTGTATCCATGTGTAAATAAATGCTTTTGTGGGGGTGTAGGGGAGCCAGATCTAACAATGCACTGAATGTACAGTGACAATAAAAACACAATTTATGAAATCATGGTATGTGATCTTTTCATTTAAAGAATAAGGAAGGACATTAATTCACCTGTACAGGAAGAATTTTATTTTTAGAAAATGGAGGATCCTCCACAGACACACACTTTTATCTATTAAAGAGGAACATGTTTGTTGTTGTTTTTTTTTATCAAACTGGTCAATTGCTTATATTTTTTATAAGCAACAAAGCCACTGAAAACAACACAAGGAAAGAAATGGATCAGAAAAATGCCTGTAATCACAAAGTAGTTCACTCAAATTGGTCCAGAAATCAAGTTACACATAGTCAAGAGAAATTGTACAGAAATAATTACTATCAGCTATCATGTTAGTTTTGTTTTGTTTTGGGGGTTTTTTTTGCAGAGGGCCTCACATTTCCCTCAAGCACACTCAGATTAATTCAAACATTAATTGATATATGATGGTTAGCTAGCCAGGTCCTGCTGGAGGAAAACCTTCCCGAACTCTGACATTTCTAGCTCTGCTCATCTTCTCTGCTCTGGTTTCCAAATAGCAAAGCTTTAGACTCATCTGTTAAAAGAGTGATACTCCAGAAATCATGGTCTTTGTCTATGCTATCTCTATTAGTCTTCTGTCTGGTTTCAATGTTTTTCTTATAGAGCAATGATTTCTTATTTTGCACATCTCCCACTGAATAAAAATTGTCCTTACACAACCTTTCATATCAACTGTAGCAAAAACTAGTTTAGGTCTGTGATATGTTAGTTTTTTGTGCCTTTTTTACATTTTGGGTTCTGTTCTCTCAGTGAACATGTGTGGACACTTGGACCTGGGCCTGTTGGGAATTATTTAAATTGTCATTGAAGTGTTTACTATAATCTTCTTTTGGGACCTTTTTAAATCGATTACCCCAGACTCATAAACTGCTACGGTGTTCATTTTGACACTATTAGAGCTCTTACCATAGTTTTTCATTTCAACACTCAGGACCACACCAACTGAATTTCTGAGATTTAAGTATTTCAAACTTTCCCAGAAATGCTGATTAATGTCATCATGTGCTCAATTGTTGCAGAATCTGGGAGGATCCTAATTTCTTTTCCATAAATTACAAATTGTAATATCCATGTGTCCGAACATGTTAGAAGTGAAGATAATATGTCACAGGTAAGTGTTTTCTGCCGTGTTTACAGGACTTCTAAATATCTAGTATTGTTGGAACCATGACATTGAAGTGAAAAGAGTGTAGTTTTACAATAAACATTTTAAATTAACCACAGCAGGAATAAGAAATTACAGTAAGACACATACCCCTAAGAAAGCAGCTTTCAGATGAGAAAATGGCTCTTAATAATTCAGTTAGTGGATTATAAAGAAAATACCCACCAGTGTGAACAAATTTGTTGATTTCACACTTTGTTGTCATTTCAAACAATCTGAAAGGTGACCAATTATTTTCACATAAATGAACAGGCATCTGTGTTCGCCTGCGCGGTTGACAAGATGGTGCCTCAGGGTGTAACGGCATCCTCCTGCCCCAGACCGACGGTTGGGTGGCTGTCTATTCCGTGTCCCGATTGACCTTCCGTTGGCTACAGCGCTGGCTGAATGCACATCTGACACACTCCCGTCCTTTGTGGTGCAATCCTGTGGAAGTCATTTCATTTACTGGCCTTTCAACTCCAGCCAATATAAGGGGTGAGCGGGGGGGGGCTGGGTGAGTAAGTCTGTGTTTAATCAGGCTGCCACAAAGCATTCCCCTAAACAAAATCAGTCACAATGTCCGGATTGAAAAAGAAACAAAAAACACTCAACAGAAAATTGACATCAACAAAAACTTAGTCAATTTTTTGTCTTTTAGAGACAATCGTGGTAGAAAGGGATTCCATATTGATAATGCCAATTGCGATGATTGCTGCCTATGCAAATAAAATTAGAGAATAAAGTGCTCCACTAAAATAGCTGATGTCGTTTTATGCGCATTGCCTTAATTACAACAATAAGACTTTTTTGAACTATGACAGATCAGGACCCCTTTTCAAGCCAAACTATTTCGGAGCAATCTCCAATGGAAGATTTCATCTTTTCGATGTCACAGGATCTTGAAAATGAATTAAAATCATTAGTTGTCAAAGTGGATACTTCAGTAGATAGCATGATTTCATCCTCCCTGCCCCTCAAAAAAACATCTGGCACAAAAAGCCCAAAACTTCAAGGAACAAAGTCATAAAAAATACTAAATCAAAAGCACTTGATAAAAAGTCTCTTTAACTTGTGGGACAAGATGATCCTTTTTTTTTTTTCTTCTTCTTCTTCTTCTTCTTCTTCTTCTTCTTCTTCTTCTTCTTCTTCTTCTTCTTCTTCTTCTTCTTCTTCTTTTTTTCTTCTGTCACACAGAGGGGAATTAGGGCATGGCCCACTGTCCTCCTACTGACTTTCCATCTCATAAAACCCAGTTTCATTCTCTTTAAAATGCAGCTTACTGTCAGGCCCTTTGGCAAGCTCTGGTCTGTTAATCACCCATTCCTGATGCCACATACAGTAAATCTATTATCACACTCCTAAATGCAACCTTGTGCAGGGCCAACCGGCTTCAGACACTCTTTCTGTATACTCACATTTCATCCTTTGGCTCATACGAAGATTATTCATCGGACAAGGTGTGAGTCCCCTGAGAATAGGCCTTAAAGTGTCAGTCATGTTTATTCGGAGTGGTGTTGTCTTAGACGATGTAACCAGGTGAAAGTGACTGAAGGAGATAGGAAGCCATCAATATGCTCACTGTGTAAATTGAAGAAGGTCATGATTTATGGCTCCAGGCTGCAGGGTGCATACATGCTGAATCTACTTTTTTTTTTTTTTCCTGCTCTAGTCCGGCTCAAGGACAGGTAAGCATTCCTTTTTCCACAGCTCATCCCTAACACCACCGCTGCACAGCCTGTGGCACTTGCTGATGAACGTCCCTGCGAACAGCTGCTGCTTTTTCTTAAAGGAGTTGAGCACCATCTATGGGCGGCAATAATAACTGAGGGGAAGCGTAGATGATCAGATAGCAGTATGTTCAACCTTTTTTTCTTATTTTTCCTCACCTCATCAGTCATTCTCTTCTGTCACTGGGGTCTCAGACATAGAAGGGGCAGCTGTGGGTATCTAAGACACTTGAACAGCTGCAAACCCCCCAAAGGCATCGCATCTGTTCAAATCACACAGCCTGTATCCCTGCTACAGCAAGTTACAGTACTTAACACAGTTCTGAATGGTCCATTGACCGTTGAGCAGATGGTGAGTTATGGTACGATGTTATAGGACTGAAAAGAACGGACTTTCCTCCTTGCAGGGTTCATATGAAGTCTGCAATAGCATATAATTATATAGAATATGAATTCACTTTTTTTCCCATGTTGAACATGTACAGAAAAATAAAAGTGTGGGGAAAATGTTTGAATTTGCATTTCATATTCTTATTCTTTTCTTCATTGTGTCTTACTTCCATTCCATCATTTTGGCCTTGTTTTCCTCCTTGTTTTCTAATTGATTCCTTCTTAATTTCTTCCATTCTTTGTGTCTTCATTCTGTCTTTCTTCATTTTTGTCCTTTCTCCCAGCCTTTCCTCCCTTTTTGCCTTATTTTCTTCCTACTTTTCTGTCTTTCATTCTTTTGTTTTATATGTTATTCCTTACTTTCTGACTTTAGTTTGTTGTCATTCCTTCCTGTCTTTAATTACTTTATTTCATCTTTCTTTCCTTGTGTCCTTCCATTCTTCACTTTGGTTCAGGTTCTTTTTTTTTTGTTTCATTTTCGGATTCCATATTCATTTATTTATCTAATTATTCAGTTCATTATAATAATTGTCAAACTTGTGTGTTGCTTTGTTATTTAAAACTATCTTAGAGGATTGAGATTTCAAAAGTTAAGTCTGCAACTTTTACATGCAAAATATGTAAATGAGTTGAAAATGGGACATTTTATTAAATGTCCCAGGAGAAATCAGCACTTAGTCATGAATTCATTTCAGAAGGCCAATAAACACAACAAAGTCTTCCCTTAAACTTAAAATATATTATTTATTTGTATGATTTATTACATCTGGGCACCTCCGATAGTCTTCCTCTGCCTTCTGAGTGAGCAGACGCCGCAAATGGAGCGCTCATTAGCATTTGACCTCCACATTATGCTTTGTTTACCTGCCTCTACTCACCTTTATATCTCCTCAGACAAAATCAGGGCTTTTTCACTGAAGCATCTCGACTGTGACACAGTTTTGTTATTACCCGGCAAAGCTAAACACCACATTTGCATTGCAAGATTTATTTATTTTTTTTACTTTAGTGAACAGAAGTAAGCCAAGGCCATATGAGCTCAGTCATGTAGCAGGACTTATCTCCTTCTGGATACTGTCAGCCACACTCTGCAGTCCCTTCGGCTACTCAAAAAATCCCCTGGGATGATAAAGAGAAAAACGAACTAAAGTTATTCATCTTATTATGCGAAAGGAAGAAATTGTTGGTTTACTAATTGCATACTTGAGCAAACTGAAATGAAAGCACTTACCACGTTCTCGGATGTGATACAAAATAATTATACTGTAAATAATTTCTTGTGCTTGTTGTGAAGCAGAAGCAAGCTAGGGGGAAATCATTTCAACTGCAATTATGTGCTCTGCAAAAAATATTTTCACATTTTATGGGTGAGCAGATTATGCATACGGCGTGAGCAAATATAATCAACAAGTAAGGGCAAATATCCACGGAAAATGTATCCTAAAACATGACACACACACACACACACACACACATACACACACACAAACACTGCGTTAGCAGATTGGCGGGCGTGGCAGGTAGCTGTGGTTAATTGCACAGCGAGAAACTGTTCTCTAATTTATTTCTCGCCTGTACAAGAGTGATCATGAAGCTGCTTTCATTTCACAGAACACAATTTTCATATTTAATGAGCATGACTCCAATACAATTACAGTAATTAGTCAAATCTCACTCACGGCCAATGGAGCTTGCCACCATTATTAGTGGATCTTATTAATGATGTTGCATATGCGGTGCTCATAGGGTAATTGAGGGCATGTGTGGGTATATGGGAGCGGGAGTACTGGAGATTGGAAAACAGTGGTGGTCTGTTTTCTCTCTTTGCTTATGCTAAGTGGAGGTTGATTTAATGTTAATATCGTTAAACCTGAAAAAAGGCTGCTGGATTTTCCAAAATATTAATTATTTTGATTTTCTTCACAATACACATTCAATGCAGGAACTGTAAAACATAATTCTAGTTTGTTTGAGCCTAAAATGAATTTGGTTTAGTTCTTTGTTTTTTGTGTGTTTTCTGCTGCCAGAATACTTACGCATACTCACAGTACCTTGAAGAAATATCTGTATACCTGTTGAAGTTTAACTTTTCACACAATAACAAACTTCAGTGAATTTCATTAGGATTTGTTTTGTAACATGCTGACACAAAATAATAATTAAATGTGAAGTGGAATGAAAAGAATATGTGCTTTTGAAATTTCTTCACAAACAAAACTAGAAAATTGTGGCATGTATGTGTAAGGTTTAAATCAATCCCAAACATTGAACATCTCACGGAGCTCTGTTCCTCCCATCGTCTGAAGCATAAAATAAAAAAATTAAATAAAATGTAAACAAATTCAAGAAAGTACAGTAGATTTCAGTTTTAATTGGTTTTGTATATTTTAAGCATTGATTCAAGTGATGTACCTCTCTGCTTCTTTGCATCTGAACATCAAAGCTGGCATCAGATGTTCTTTTGCAATCCAGTCTGTGTACATGTCTGTAGCCAATAAATCTAGTTCTGTTTTTAGGTCTATTTTGAGTTCTCTGTGATGGACTGGCAACTAATCCAGACTGTAGCCTGTCTTTCACCCAAGGACCTCTGGAGATAGGTCCAATTCTTTTTGCTAGTCTTTAAAATGGGAATCACAAGAGAACATGCCATTCAAATGACACCAATTGGACACCGGGTCCTTGTTATGGTCTCGCACAGATCTTCAGCTACCACACCTTTTGAAGTTGCTGTTGAGACTTCTTGTTTATAGAAGAAAGTACTATTGTGAAAATTTACCATTGAGAAAGGCATACTATGGACTATGCGAAGAAAAAAAAAACTGAAAAAAAAAAATTTTTGTATTCTTTTCCACTAGTCTTTACTTAAACAAGTGAAAATTTTAATCTCAGAAGTTTGTCTCAATGGCCTCTCACCCAATTAAGGGCAGTGTCACCGCTAAGTTAATGAGTGTGACGCTGCACCAGAAAAACCTCCATTAGCGCCACATAATTAGCGTAACACAGAGGAATTAGAGAACCACAATGGCACCGCTTTGGTGTTTTTATAATTAAACAGTGGAAAAGACAACAATTAAGCCCAATCTTAAAGCCCCCCTCAATCTCATTTAAGCCAGAAAGGACATGTTTTGTTTTCCGAAAGCTCTAGAGATGCTGCTGCTGCTTCAGTGGGAAGTTTGAATTACAGCTCAAAGACAAGAGAGTGAGGGGAGGTCATGGCAACAATGTACGAAACACAGAGCAACAGGAAGATTTGTGCGTAGCTCATGTGGTATAACTCTTACTCATTTATTCAAGAAGGATGTATTAAAAAATTCCTGGATTTGATGTGCTAACTTTGCATCAATTGCTTTTACTTTTTCTTTTTTTTTCCATTAGACACCTATTTAAGTATTTGTTTAAGAAACACTGCTAGATGGTTTACTGGTTCGGCTGAAGTACTTATAACAACACAGCATGTGAAGAATGAATTAGCTACAGCAACAGGCTCCTCAAACAAAACATGGAAGTTTGAAGTTTGACTTGTTAGATGTAAAAGGTAACATAAAATAAAAATAGGAATTCTAAGAAAAATAATGAATAAAAACTCAAAATACAAAAAGAAGAGTTTTTTGTTTTAAATCTCAAATATGAGCTTTCAAGCTGATATAAAACTGATGAATCTGAGGGAAATGCTGAGTTAGAAAGACATGACTCTAAGCTGCTTCCTCTTCCTATGGGTTTAGTTTCTCTGCCCTTTCTCTCCAATTTGCAAAACCTCAATCCCTGTCCCTCGCATTGATGCCAAACCTGCGTGACCTAGGTCAAGATCAATAACGCAGTTTAAAAAGGATGGACTGTGTAAATAGAGACGATGGATCCTGCAGATGAGGATGGCTTGACCACAGCCAGCTTCCAGCTGCAGCTGCAGCAGCATTTGATCAAGTCTAAAATCAGTGACTACTCAGGAGGACATAAATATGGGGCAACAAAACTGTGACAAATACTCAACATTTTCTTTGTAGTGTTAATGAAGATGACGACTTTGGGCCTCCATTTTTGCGGACAAAATCTGTTCAATAAATACACCATATAAAGAAAGAAGTGAATATTTCTGTTGATAATGTTAAAATTACCTCTTAACCTAAATAATTATTTCACTGTATTTTTAGTGTGAAACTTGTCCAACATGATGATGTTTTTGTAAAACTTTGTAAAAACTGTTAAAAGACACACAAAACTCTTTATGGAAAGCCAAAAAGGGGGCAAAGTCACAGATTCAGATCAGATTTGTTTAAAATCAGTTTAAAATATTTTTAATTCACCCATTTAACAAAAGCAAAAGTTTTGTTGCTGTTTTTTTACTTTTATTGCTAAGGGCATCTGCATACATGTAAATAAAGAAATAACAGAGTTCAGAAAGGACCCTTGAGGAACTCCAGATCTAATTAAAGCTACAGCCAAAGAATATTTATTTTTATTTTGTTTCTTATCCCTTGTGTAAAAGAAGATTTAAAACAATGGAAGACATGTCCTTTCATCATATTAGACTCAAGAATACAATGGTTTACAGTTCAGAATGAGCTATATTTAGTTTTCCAACTCCACCCTTGAAGGTTATTCAAATTGTTACAGGTCTATATTATTTTGAACCAGATTTAGATTTGGTTAGAGCTTTAGTTCCAATTTGAAACTGGAATGTTCTTTTAAACCTCAGGCAGAAAGCATAAATTAAAAATAACCTTAGACATTAAACACAATTATCAGTGCACTACTTAAAAAAAACTTGAATTTCCTCAACTGAATCACAAAAATTTGAAGAATTAATCAGTCATCTTTATTTATTTTTTTTTCTCTACCGATGCTGTACCGAACATTTTTTAACATATACAGCAAGAATCCCCAAGATAGACTTTTCACAGTAGAATCTATGGTGTTGCCTTTTTATGGGTGTGTTTCACTTGCAACAATTCCCAGAAGGAATAAACTCAGGTACATAAAAATGCTGACCCAATACATCCACTGAATAGGTGAAGTCTTGGTGTAATTCATTCCTGCAGCATCAGTATGAACAAGATTTATATGTTTTTTTAAATGTGGAAACCCACCGTTTTTAGCGCTTTTCTATAGGGCACATTACCAGATAGCATCTTGTCCTCTAGGTAAATTTATAGAGAAAACAAAAGCATTATTCATCCACATTTACACAGCATGCATATCGAATGTAACACTTTGTGAATGCAGAATATGCTAGTCATAATTCTACTTATCTCACTTATGTGACAGAGCACATTTGAGAGAATAAACCAACCTATTACCACACCTGTAAGCCATAGGGAGCAAACCAATCTACTGGACCTGGAACCAGGCAGCTGCTCATATTAATCTTACAGCCCACTTTCTTTTATGACACAAAGCAAATAGTCATAAATGCTCTTATCGGCCTTTCTAATAGTGGGGACGTTCCAATCAGATTCATGGTGGCATAAACTATAGCATTTCGTCTTTATCATATCAAACAATCACTCCTTTTTCATGGGGATCGTTAATAATAAACAGACAGCTTGTTGTATAATGAAATTCAAAGCCCTATCGTTTTGAAGGATCTCACATTCCGTTTACCTGTATTTACATATATTTATGTGGGCCTTTGTTGTTTCACTGCAGTAACAGCCATGATGAATGTGTGGTTGAGGTTCTGCTGGGACATGCAACTCGACACAGAACTGATCTGTAATCAGGACTTCTTCTCTGGAAACTTTGGTGAGTCTCAGTATTGCAACACAATGAACAGTCCTTTTAATGTCTTCGTTTTCTGCAGTGTTCACGAATTGACATCACTGCTGTTTTTCTTATGCATTGCAATGTACAAGATGCAAGAATAAATAAATATATATATAAATGCAACTAAGTATTTAAAAAATGCATTTTCTTGAGAATATGGTAATATTTTCCCAGCGCAAGACTTGTCTTTCATATAAAGTGAATACAAATTTTTGGCAGTGAATTCTTCATAATCTTCTGACTCCTAATTTGTATACTCTGCATAATTTGAAGAATTTTGATTAATCAATTAATAGTCCGTCCTCAAGGTCTTTTTATAAACCTATCATTAATAAAGGAAGACATTCAATTAGCAGCAAAATCTTGATTGCTGATTTTGTCATAACAGACTCCTTTTTTTTTATTAATTTTTTTAAAATGTGAGTATGGCATGAGAAGAAGAATTAACTAATTTCATTAATCTAATTGTCATCGCTCTCAACCATCCCACTAACAAGTCCAAATTAATATGATTAATCAATTTGACGACATACAAACCCATTCAATTACAGTTTTCAAAGGCAAGTGGGTGTGTTGGGGTGATAGGGAGGCGCAGCAAATGAAGGGAGGATGGCTTCTGAGCAGCTTTCTCTGTGAGGAGACCAGCCCACAATGTGGAAATCAAGAGAGGGCAATTAGTCATTTTGAATGGTAAACAAACGCTGATGAAATGTGGAGGGCGAAAGCTGCACCATTACTCTGACTTATTTGGATTAAAAAAATGTTGTATTGCTTTATGCAGAAAAAAATAATGGCATATCAACATTTTTAGCCATAGAAAACCAAATGTCAGTTGTTTTTTTGCAACAAAAATAATCAGGTTTAATTCAAGAATTTAAATAAGTGCGCCGCTTGATTAGCAGGCTTAAAATCCAATATCCCTGCATTGTATTTGAAACAGTAAAAATAAGTTTATTAGCACTTCTGAATATTTGTTCAATGGATAAAAATTTAATACAACCTACTTTTGTAACCATTTTTGGTCAGTGTTTGAAAGCACTGACCCAAAGTAAAGAAACACATTATCATTAGTTTATTTTATTAATTAGCTTTTCCCTCTGGTCCATTGATCTGGTGATATTTTTTATATCAATCCAGAATCAGTCTTTTGTATTAACTCAAACATCTGACCTTCTTAAATTTACTTTGCTAGATGGATTATTCAGAGAAAAAAATTGTAAAATGTGGTTTTATGATGGCCATTAAAATAACAGCAATAAGAAAATAGGCGTTCTGTTACTTCAGTTCAAAGAAACCAAAATGTTTAAATTGTCAGTTGTGTGTTTTTTATTTTATGTTTTCAAATAGCAAATAAAGCTAATCTCAAATCTCATAAACGTTTTTGCACTTTAATTGTTGAGTCATGCTTCTTATTGTGTGGCTCAAAGTAAAATTTGACACCAAAGTTGTAAAAAAAAAAAATGCATTACCAAAAAAAGATTAATTTGAAACATTTCATTTACTAGTCTATTCTGGTTGGATGCACTGCTAAAGTTTGGCATTGTGGTGTCAAGTCAGAGTCAGAGTCCAGGAGCACATGTATACACAACCAGCCGTTGTGAAGTACGGGCTTGAGAAGAATTTTTTCTTTTACATTCTCACCAGCTTTAGTGATGTAAACAAGCCTCCTAACACTGATTCACATTTGAACCACAATGTCTGCCTGTTGACTGCCTTTATCTGATTTGTATATTCCACATCTAAAGTGAAGAGAGTGCTGGCGCTGCAGTTTAGGTGATGTCCTTTTATGCAACCTGCCTTATCAGCCTTGTATCACTCCTCTGCTAACCCATTTCTGATTGAGCACAGTGATTATATTAGCTTTTGTAAAAGGAATAGTTCATAGAGGTACCATCTCTAATTTAAGAATTGAGGTATTACATAGGAGACAATTAGACCGTGGTTCGATTGCTACGCTGAGGCTTAGATGCTGACAGCCAAGAGAGGGCTTTGAAATGTCATACCAATTAATCTATCCAGCCATCAAACAATATTCTGGAAACAAAGTCGAGGGGGGTGCGATCAATCCGCATCACTTTTCTCCTCACCGGGTTATGGGAAAATTGATTTGCCAAACAAAGCATTTTAGAAGCAGTGCATGGACTTGTTGGGGATCTATTAGCCTCCATTGAGCATTTTGTTTAACATAGGATTTTCATCACAGAAGAAATGCCGTGTCCTCAATATTGTGAGCCACAACTTTACAATTGCTGATTTCTTTGCTCTTGCTCAAAAACCTTTAGAAAGTGCTGATTGTGATCAAAAGGACCCAACTTCCATTGTGTTTAAAGTATAATAATCAGCCTGATTTTTGTTTTGTAATTGTTGCTACAGCAGATTATAGGAGAGTAAATGAAAACTGTCGAAGCAAGGAAGCATTAATCCCTGGTCTTAGAATTTTTGTGTACTGTGAAGTTATCCTGCCATCCTATACAGTGTGGCTGCCTTAAGCTGTATCATGAATCCCTTGAGCAGTGTATTGTTCTAACTGTATCACATTGTGCCCGTCATGCTGTTTTAGAGAGGAGAAAGCTTCCTCTATGGGATTTCTCCTTCCCCCTTCCCCTGATAATCTATCTCTCCCTAAAGGCTAGGCCTCCCTGACCTTGTCTTATTCACCGAGGGCGCCTTAAGTGAAAGAACTGAGGCCTGAATGGACCATTTCTCCTCTTTTAACACCCCTTGAATGTCATTGGTGAAATATGAAGTCATTAGGCAATATTAAAACACTGCTGACAAACTAATTAACGGGAGACATTAAACAGGACCGGCTTGATTAATCCGCTTTAACGGTTCTTTTAAAGTGGTTCTGGTCAAAATTAAAACAGATTTACTGGTGATGTTAAGGAAAATTATTTTATGTGGATCAGGCCTCAAGGGCAACCAAAAGTCAGTGGTCTTTTACCTCCCACCACTCTGATTCTTTTGATAAACAAAATTATTTTGTAAGCTATGTGAACTCTTTAAGCCTACCTTTAAATAGTTGACTAAACTTTTCACCAGACAATATGGCAATTTGAAATTGGTATTCCTTATTGCCTTTTTTCATGTATTTTATCTGTAGTTTTTTTTTGTTTTTTTTTTATGGGGGGAAGAGGTATTAACAGCAAAGTGCACCACAGGTTTTACATTTGCATTGACTACCCCGGTTGTAAGTTTTACGTTATTCATATGTGATTTAGTTTTACAATTTTACAGAGCAATTGCATATTATTTCACATCAGTGCGGATCCCAAACTTTTAAGCTTCAATCCACACAACAACCACAAATTATGACCCCTAATATTACTGGCTGAATTACTCAAAACATTGATAATTAGCCTGTGAAAGAAATTTGTATTGACAACAGACACAACCTCAAAAACAGCACTCTTTGTATATTTTATTTCTTGGATCAATTATGAGAATGAAATACTTTTAGTAAGCTTTTAAAAAATGATGGAAATAATCTCAGTTACCAGCAATTAGATATTTGGGTTTAAATGACTTGGATAACATATATAATTTTTAATAGATTGGTGATTTAGTGGTTAATTCGCCGGCAATAATTATGACCCTCCTGTGTGATACTGGTGTGAGCGTGATCAAAGTAGTCTTTTGAATAACCATGTAAATGTCTCCATCTAGTGGGAGAAGTGTAAAATGCACTAAGTCTAGTAATTTGCATTGTTCTATATCTGCTATAAGTATTGGTAAATCAAGCAAAACGTTTCATTGTTTTACTTGACGGTATAAGTAAGATAAAAGTAAAAGGTTAGTAAGGAATGATAATTTTAAAAATATATATATTTTAAACTTTTTCTAAGACCTACTATAGGAAACGATCACGTAAAGAGTGACGTATTTCCGGTTTCAGCTGCGTGCTCCTGAAATACTCCGCCATTCAACTACACAAAGCGTCTAAACGTATCAAGTATTTTTTGTGTGAAATTTCTAAATTGTTTAACTAGTCTTGCAAGCGATAACAATTAATTTTGTTTTTGTAATCTAATTAACTGCATCGTTGATCATAAAATAAATTGACAATGTAGCTATTTTCTTCTGAACAGCGGAGGTCGACGCTAGCTGCTAGCTGTGTTAGCCACTCCAGGGCCTTCTGTGCATGTAACCACGTTGGCCTTCTGTGGCTTTGTTTTATAGAAATGTTTCCTTCTTGGGGAAATTACGGGGCTCCTCCGCCGCAAAGCTTCGGAGGACCTGGCCCTCGAAAGCCTCCAATCGGAACAGGTCAGGCTCCTGGTGGTTTCGGCGGCTACGAGGCCTCCTCTAGCGGCTCGTTGTTCTCCAGCCTTCAGGAGCAGCACCGACAGCAGATGCAGCAGCTCCAGATGTTGCACCAGAAACAGCTACAATCCGTGTTACACCACGGCAACAGCGGCACTGGGTTTGGAGGTGGACTCTCGGGTGGGTTTAACGCGGCCCCGCCGTGGCATTCAGAAGGACCAGGCCAGGTAGAGGGGGCTGAAAGTAGTCAGTCATACCTTATGCAGGAAAAGGCTCCGGTTCAGACACCGAGGGGACCCCTACCACCCAATCAGGGCCAGCAGCCGCAACCTCCACCGCAGCAGCAACCAGCGGAGTCCAAGCCGATTCCTCCACCTCCAGAACCCCAGCCACCCAAGTCGCAGGAAAACATCGGTGCTCCAGCGTCCAGCAACACAAACCCGTCCAGCACGAATGATAACAAATCCATACCTTTACAGGTAATGACTTAAATTGGTGATGTTTTTTTGGTTTGAAACAAGACTGCATTATTTTCAAATTGGACAAATAAGTTAAAATCCTGAAAATAAGCTTTAAATTATTTTACATTTTTGATCTAAAACACACCTCATAGAGGCTAATGAAGCTTGGGTATCAGATCACAAGATTTCAGTCTACAGTTGCTTCAAAACTTGGTTCCAGTTGGCTTCAGACAACAAAAAATGGTTATAATGGGTGATTCTGCAACCTACACTGGGGATGTTATCTGAGGAACTGAGTTAGATATACAAAGAAACTAGTAACTCTACTCAAGTGGGGTGTTTTTCAACCATTCCCTCAAGTTCATACTTGTTCCTCTGAAGTTAAAATAGCTTGTTTTCTCAATATTTTTAACAACACTGTTTTATTGAACGTATGTGCAATTGCACAGAAATCAGCTTGGTAAACATTTCAGTGTTGGTCCAAAGAAAAGTCTAAATGACAAAGATTGTGCTGAAGACAAAGATAAAAATTTTTTTACGTGCCTTCGTTATTTGCAATTATAAGGCTTGATGTGTACAGAAATAAGTCATCAAAGTTAATTAACCCATGTGTATAAAAAGAGAACTTTAATTGCAAGTAAAAAATTCTATTTAAGAGTTGAATAAAGGTTTCTAAAATTCTTAACCAAGTTCAATTTAAATTACAATGGTCTTGATAGTCTTGATTAACATAGCATAATAGTTTACTACATTGCTAAAGCAGAAGCCTGTTTTGGTAGTGGTTTGTTTAATGAATACTTCATCTTGTCTTTTGTTTCTTACCAGTTAAAATAAAAAATAGAAACTACCATTTTGATGCAGTCTGTTCTGTCTGCTTACATGTTTGAAACCTAAAATAATCAATAAAATTGAAATTTTATTTAAAATAATTTTGGTAAACAAATTGCTAATAATTTGTCTATTGGTTGTCCTTATTTTATTTCTTACTTTTATTGGTTGTTTTAGAAAATTAGGCATACGTTTCAATCATAGCAAAGTAAATATGGTTGACCTGTAGCTACTGTTAATGTTATTGTACACATGCTCCCTGTTGGATAAGCTTAACAATGAAGCACCAAGTAAAATTGGTTTTGTTCAAGTTAAATTCAAGGGTCTAGAGTGTGAAAGCAAAAGCAGCTTTACCCATAATTGATTTCATTATTTATTGTGTTGAAAATGTCCAAAAGCAACTGCCAAAAAATGTGAAACATATTTTCTTATACGTAAGACATCTAAACTCTGTAAGCAATAACATATCTGTAAGAATGAAAAAAAAAATCATAATCTTCACCTACTTTTTTTGCGATGCTGTTGTTTCTATCAGGATCAACAGAATGTGTGGTACAAACAGCATCTTCAGAATTTACAGAAACTGAGGCAGGAGAAAGCCCAGCAAAATCAGACAGCAGGCAATGCCTTTCTAAAGCCGCAACCACCCAGTCAGGCAATGCCTCCTCCCCCTCCCTCAGAACCACCAAAAGGCACACCCCCGCCACCGCCACCAAGAGAAGAACCACCTGTGCCACCCCCACCTCCTGTAGAAGTAAAGGTACATTTTCCTACACTTATATTGATATTCATAAATGATCTATCGGTTTGACAAAATGATTTTTAAGTTCTTGTTAAAGAAGTTGTGTAAAGCCCTTTTGGTGATGCAGTTAATACTGCTAATTTGTTCTACAGTTTTTCTTGTTTCTCTTTTAGTCTAATGTACTATAATGTTATGTAAATGCAATAAAATTCTCCAATGTAAGCTCTGTGAGCCTAACATTTATCTAACATTTATTTGTTCTCAAAGAATAAAGAAAGATTCATAAAATGATTTTCACTTAAATAAAATAACTGTAGATTGTTTAATTTATCTTAGCTCTGCACCAATTCACAGGACCTTTATTTATGCATTTATTATTAAACAGTTAATATGGTTTTGATGAGTAATTTTTAAATAGTTTTTCCACATTTGCCTTTAAGAACACATTAAGATATGTTTTTTTCAGGAGAATGTAAGTGCCTCACAGTCTAAATTTATATGTTTGTATGTTTGCATAATTTTACAGAGTGCAAATGTAGGAAACTCACCTAATTTTACAGACACAGTAAGTCCTACTGCCCATTTTCCCCATCATTTTTATGTCCATGCATATTTTGCCTCAGTTCTCATGATGCTTGCCATATTCAGAGTAGGGTTGGGTTGCAAAATTTTCACATAAACTGACATTACCAGAGACATGTCTTTTACACAATTTTGCTAAGTTGAGCCTATCTGTTGAGGTGGAAATTTACCAATGCTTCTTTGACCAGTTTGAAAGATGGGAAGCATTTTTCAAATAGGCATTAGAAAATCTTTATATAGGATATTCTAAGCTTTTCAAGTGTGCACTGTTGCCTCGCTCCAAAATACGACATGCCCAAGTATCTTTATTGGTGACTTTGATGCCACTAATGTCAAATACCTAAATACAGTGTCAAATACAAGACACCGAGCATGTTGAGGTTGTGCAACCAACTGCACTGAAAATATACCCAACCCTACTTTTTAACACAATCCAAATCTTTTTGTCTTCCAACTTATGTTTGTGATATTGTAGGTCTCCACCCATAAGCAATGTATTTTCCAGTCTAGTTCTTAACAAGCTTTATCAATGTTTAATATATGTTTTGTTAGCTGCTTTGAGTGGATGATTTTGTTAGTGCCTTGACTTAACTTTGAAATATTTATTTTCATTACAAATTGGACTCTGTGGTTCTACAAATATATCAAACGTGTTAGATATAAAACAATATGCTTATGAATATATTGCATAGTCATTTATGCAATAAATGATTACCCCTAATCTTTGCTTGATTTTGTTTGAAGCCTGATGCTCCAAAAGACCCAGAGGAAGCTGCTCGTCTTCAGCAACTGCAGGCTGCAGCAGCACAATGGCAGCAGGTGCAACAGCAGAGAGTTAGCTTGCAATACCAAGCTCTCATGCAGCAACATGAAAAACTTCAGCAGATTCTTGAACAGTATCAACGACTGATTCAGCAGCCTCCAAACCTTCAGGTTGGTAAAAGCACAACATAATGTCAGCTTACGTTTTCTGCTGTTTCTTTGTTTGTTAGTAAATAGTGCTTAAAATCAATAACATTATTTTTGTTTCTATTGCAGACGATGTCTGCGGAACTGCAGCTGAGGCACTATGAAATGCAACACCAGCAGTTCATACCTTTATTCCAAAACTGGAATAGTTCTTTTGCTTTGTGGCATGAACAGTTTCAATCTTATCCTCACAAAGACCAGTTGCAGGACTATGAGCTCCAATGGAAGCAGTGGCAAGAGCAGATGAATGCTACCAATGCTCATCTTCAAGAGAGGGTGACCACTATTACTGCTATGGTACCATTTGCCTCAGGCCAGTATGGTGCTATGATTGGACAGCTTGGCCAGTACCCTGGACAAGATATGCCATTGCAGCAAGTAGTGAACCCTGGTGTCCAACCCACTGTGGTTGGTGCTATTCCCACGGCTCCAGGTGCTGCTGGTGCCACAGCTGCAAGTGCTACAGGTGCTACAGCTCCAGTCCAACAACCTCCTACCTTTGTGACACATTCAGAATCATCTGACGGACCCCATGTACAAGGAAGTCTTCCTGGTGGGGTTGGAGTGATATCCCCTGGTCCTTTGACTATGCAAACATCAAGTTTCAACAGCATAAGAGAATCAAGGTGAGTTGTATTTGTTTTTTACTGGTATTTATATATTGACGTGGGACTGACATGTAGCAACAATTTGCAAATATGTTTTTTCTATTTTTTATTAGCCGTTTATAAATATAAATATTTGTTGTTAAGCAACATTAATTTAGTTTTCTTAATGATGGCAGGCCCAGCAGATTTGACCAACCACCACAAGGTTTTGATGGGCCCCCTATGTTCGACCAATCACAGCAGCGTTTTGATGGTCCTCCAAGGTTCAACCCACCATGTCAACGATTTGAAGGCCCAACATTTGATCAACCACGGCAGCATTTTGATGGTCCAACAAGGTTTGACCAACCTCTTCAGCGCTTTGATGGCCCATCAAGGTTCGAACAACCACGGCACCGTTTTGATGGCCCCCCCAGGTTCGATCAGCAACGTCCGCGCTTTGATGGTCCTCAAGGGTTTGACCAACCACGTCAACGCTTTGATGGTCCCCAAAGGTTTGACCAACCACGACAACGCTTTGATGGTCCCCAAAGGTTTGACCAACCACGGCAACGCTTTGATGGTCCCCAAAGGTTTGACCAACCACGGCAGCGCTTTGACGGTCCGCCGAGGTTCGACCATCCACGGCACCGCTTCGATAATCCACCCAGACATGACCAGCCTAGTTTTGGGCAGCAATCTAGATTGGATTCCTCAAGATCACTTTGCCCTCCACCACATTTTGAATCTCCTTCAGCCCCTCAGTTAAAACAGCAACAAGGTCCTGAACCTAAATTGGAGACTGACATTCAAAATCCTGCCAGTTCAGATTCAACAACCTTGCCAAAAACAACTGCTCAACCACTGTCTAACAAAAATGAAACTATAACAAATAAGTCAACAACTGATGACTTGACAGATGATAATTTGCTTGAAGCAGATGGCTTTTTTATTCAAAATGATCCTATTCCCCAGACATTAAAAAGTAAGAAAGAGCCTGAGGAAGCAAAAAACAAAAGTGTCACTGATGATAACAATAAAGACAAACCTACTACATCAATGAAAGACTCTGCTTCTGTATCAAAACCTCCACCACCTCCACAAAATTCCCAAAAGGACGATGAAAAAATGACAGACAACAAAAACTCAATTAAAATGACTGCTGAAATCCAACCAGAACTACAAAGTTCAGACCAGTTGGCACCAAAACCAGAACCTCCAAATCTACCTCCTGGCAGGGGACGTGGCCAGCCTCCACTGCGTGGACTTGGGCGTGGACAATTGGGCCCTGGCCAGTTCAGAGAACATAATACTGCACAAACTGAGGAGGGGGTGGGCGAAATGCCTTATGACTTTGTACCACCGGAGGAAGATACAGGAATACCTGAAGAGCAACAAGACTACTGGCAAGATCCTTCATATCAGGAGTTTGGCGAGGATGAATCTGAGATGCGTTCTGAAGACACATGGGTCCCAGAAGAACATTACTTTGAAGAGGAAGAGTATTATGAGGAGCCAGTGGGACCATATATGGGGCGAGGTAGACCCCCAATGAGAGGAGGGCCCCCAATGGGAAGAGGAAGACCACCCATGGGCAGAGGATTTCCTCGCATCGGGAGAGGTGTACCACCCATGGGCAGAGGATTTCCTCCCATGGGCAGAGGAGTACCACCCATGGGCAGAGGGGGTCCGCCCATGGGCAGAGGGGGTCCGCCCATGGGGAGAGGAGGTCCGCCCATGGGGAGAGGAGGTCCGCCCATGGGTAGAGGAGGTCCACCCATGGGTAGAGGAGGTCCGCCTATGGGTAGAGGAGGCCCGCCAATGGTGAGAGGTGGACCACCCTTTAGTAGAGGAGGCCCACCAGTAGGTAGAGGAGGGGCACACATGGGAATAGGGGGACCAGCAGTTGCTAGAGGAGACCTAGATGATATGCACTGGGCAGAGGCTGAGTCAGCAGAGTGTTCTGAGGAAGGAGAACCCTACTGGGAAGAATGGCGACCTCAAATGAGAGGCATGAGACCCCCATTTCCACGGGGTCGTCCTCCACGTGGGCACCCTGGTTTCATGCCTCGAGGCCGAGGAGGTCCACTTCACCCTATTCACGGTGAAATGGGTCATGAGCCTGTAGGTCATGAAATGGAGTTGGATGACGCCAACGTGGACCAATCAATGCACCCAATGTACCACGAGCACGACCCATATGGCCATCCAGGGCATCCTGATGTAGGAAGAGGCAGGCGACGCATTCCGCCTCCTCCCCATGAAATTATGGATCGCTTAGAGGAGCCTTTGTATGAAGGAGCAGAAGGAGATTCTGAATGGTATCCTCCACGAGGCCCTCCAATGACTCCACATGAAATAATTGACAGGGGAGGAATGAGAAGACGACCAATGGGTCGAGGAATTGCGAGGGGAATGTGGCGCCCAGGTCCACATCATGAGGGATATGAAGAGGCATATAAGGAGGACCAAGCTGTGGATTATGATCGAGGTGAGGATGAGTATCGCCAGCCTCCAGCTACAGAGTTTCCACCTGAAGACTATCGCCACGAAGCCAAGTTCTGTGAGGGGGATTGGGACAGAGATCGTCCTCTTCCTGAAAGAGAGTATCCTCCCCGCATGCCGCCACCACCGCACCTCAGAGAGGAACGCTGGGATCCAGAAACAGAGAGACGTCGCTCTTATCCTTATGATGAAAACGATAGGGCAAGGGGAGAGCTACGAATTCTTGACTATAGGGATGAGCCCCCATACAGACTGGATGAACAGTCACACCTAAGGGCTTCTGACTGGGATAGACCTTCTAGGCGTTCTCCATTACCAGTGAGGACATATCCCGATTATGGTGACCTTAGACCTCAGTATGAGGAGCGTAAGGAAGAGCCAGCACCTGGTGGATCAGCAACAGACTTGCCTGGAAGCTCAGTTGAAGCAGCAACCCAAGGAACAAGCGGGGCAAATGTGCTTGCCCTTTCTCAAAGGCAGCATGAGATTATCCTGAAAGCTGCTCAAGAACTTAAGCAAATAAGGTAATTTATTGTCTTCTATTTAATTTTATTTGTTGGAGCATGTTGTAATGATGAGTGGCTGAATAAAAATCCAGCCTAAAAAAATTTAATTTATTTTAGGAACTGTGATCTCTGATGTCGACCAAAAAAGCTAACTCTGGTCTGGCTAAAAACCTAGCTCTCAGTTTGGTTGACGTAAACTCTGGTTTGAATGCAAAGTGGCTCAGAGACTTATCCAAAAAGCAGGAAGTGGACCGTAGTTCTTCAGGCATTTTTGTGTTGTTTCCCCTCAGTGGTTGTTGGTGAAGCACCACCACAGGACAGGGGGAGTGAGGTTTTTCAAAGAATTTGGTTCAAGAGCAGAGTAAAAGCAGACTGAAAATATAACAAATGTTGCGATTTTGGTCCTGAATTGGCCTGAGGATGACAGCTTTACAGAAACGCACTGCAAAACCTCATGCTGAGGTGACAACTATTAACTTTGCTTGTTTTTTTTAAAGGGAGTTGCAAGAGGGAAAGACCCCTAGTACTGAAAAACCACAACCTGTCTCCAGTGACCTTCTGCCAGAGCTACCTGCAGGTCTCCTTGGCTTGGAGATCCCAGCAGATGTTAGGAATGTTTTAAAGGTAACTGAGAGCTACCTTATTTTTCGAAAACACTTCTGGTTGTATGAGAAATTCAATAAAGGAAAGAAGCTTAATTCCCTTTAGTTTTTCTCTACTTTACCATATGATGTAAGAGCTTTGAAAATAATGCTATCTTTTCTCACCAGGGTATGAGTGCTGCTGTTCAATCAGCTGCTCCTGAATCAGCGTCTTGGGAAAGCAAACCTGCTGCTGCTGTAGATTACCAGTCGTCACTGTCTGCTTCAGCCAAACCGCCAGTAATTCCTAAAACGGTTGATTATGGACATGGGCATGGTATGTCCAGAAAAACAAATACCATGGTTAACATTTAGAGACATATTAGGTGTTAAATCAGTGATCTTGTTGTAATGAAATGTGCTGATTGTCCTTTTCCAGAGCTTGGAGCAACTGTAGAGCGGATTGCATATGGTGAGAGAATAGTATTGAGACCTGACCCTGTCCCATCAGATCGCCTCTATGATAAAGGTGGGGTTCACATTGCAGTAATTTTCTTAGAATTTTTTATTAAGTGTTGATTTTTAACTTTTTAATTGGTGTTTTCTTTAAACTAAATTCCTAGAACCACTCGGTCTCAGAGATTCATACAGCAGAGATCTGTATTATGACCGGCGATCAGACCCCTATTTGGATCGCCGGGAGTACAGCAGAGAGAGGGAGTTGTACCGAGATATGCCTCCTGAATATGAAAGAGACAGATATGAGAGGGAGCGTTATCATTCACGGGAAAGAGATGAGAGGTATGGCCTTTGTTGCTGAATATTTAACCTTATTTTTTGTTTTTAAAAAAATTCCAGCTTCTCTACTTAAGTGGTATTATTTTTCTGTTTTTTATTCAAGCACATATACCTTGGTTGAAGAAAGGTACTATCAAATTGTGTCAGATGTCTTGATTTGTCTCGACTGATGGTTTGAAATAAGGATATGATAAAGAAATTACAAATGGTAATTTTATGTGCAGGTCTCCACTACCTCCTCGAGCGGCATACAGGGAAAGAGATAAGGAGCGAAGTGGCAGTCGTGACCCAGATGACTTTTATGGAAGGCCTGTCTATGACAGACCTCTGTATGAGCGCTCCGGCCCTGACCGCATCGGGCCTGAACGTTACAGCTCGCCTTACTGTACGTTGGACGCACCATATGTTAATTAGCATTCCTTATTCAGAGTTTCTATGCATTATTAAAACATGTATTTATTTACAATTTTAGTTTGAACAGTTTTTGGGGAGTAATAAATGTAACTCTGAAGGTTAAAGGATTTCTTTAAAATGCTACAAATACTTGGGCCTAATACAGAAAGTAAATTTTCAGGTATTAATGAAATCTTTGAATTTGTTGAAATGAAAATATTGCCATTCAGTGGAAAGAAGAGGAGGTTATCCAGAGGACCGAGGACCACACCCTACCGCTCCACTGCCGCCTCCACCAACGCCGCCACCTCCACGAGTCGAGAAGAAGCCTGAAATTAAAAATATTGATGACATCCTCAAAGCACCTGGCAGATTATCTCGACCTGAGAGGGTATTAATTAATTCCTGCAATATTCATCCATGTAACATTAACATAGATGAGCAAGGACTTAAGAAAACTGTATTTTAACAGATTGTTATTATAATGAGAGGCCTCCCAGGAAGTGGAAAAAGCCACGTTTCAAAGCTTATACGGGTACGTAATTCTGATTTTTGTTTTTTTTTTTCCCTAAATGTATTAAAAATGTTTATCTCAGTAAATTAGAAATATCAGTTTATTTCAGTAAATCAGTTCTAAAGTGAAAGTTGCATGTTTTAAAGATTAAATACACATATTTCAAGTGTTTATCTCTGTTATTTTTGATCATCAATATTTTCATTAATTGAGATAAGCCTTTAACATTGACTCGCATTTAGAGGAAACAAAAGATTACATAAATGGTTTTATTTTGGTAACAAATAAATTTCGAAAATTATTCTAAATGTATTTAGGACAAGGAAGTTGAATGTGGTGGCGCACCTCCAAGAGTTCTTGTTCTTGATGATTACTTCATGACAGAGGTGGAGAAAGTTGAGAAAGACCCAGACACCGGGAAGAGAGTTAAAAATAAGGTTGGTCTGGTGCACGAGATCTATCAAACTGTCTAATCTGATGGATTGTGATGAGTTTAATGAGAATTGTTTTAGTTTTGTGTAAATGATGAGATGCTCAACGATTGTCTTTCAGGTTCTTGAATATGAATATGAACCTGAGATGGAGGATACTTATAGGAGCAGCATGCTGAAAACTTTTAAGAAAACTCTTGATGACGGTTTCTTCCCTTTTATTATTCTGGACACCATTAATGACCGAGTGAAACATTTTGAGCAATTCTGGAGCGCAGCCAAAACAAAAGGCTTTGAGGTGAGTTTCAATTAGTACATTTTCTAAATAGAGACACATGTTACAAATTAGCTTACTCTATAAGCAAGACGATACAAGCATGGGACTGCTGTTTTGTTCAGTTTGTCTATGTTAATGTGTGTCTCTACCTATCAAATAAACCTAATAAATTAGATTAAAAAAATGAAGTCAAAAGTGTTCAATTTGGTCCCTGCTGAAAAACATCTTCTCTTCCATTTCTAGGTGTATGTAGCTGAAATCACGGCTGACACTCAAACATGTGCAAAGAGGAATGTCCATGGGCGCAAGCTTAAGGATATAACAAAGGTTAAAAAAAACAAAACGCTTTTTTTATCTCAAATACTAAGATAATTATGGTAACTTTCTCGTATCTTTGATTGAAACAATTATTTTTAATGGATTTTTTTATATGCAGATGTCCAACAACTGGGAGTCATCTCCTCGTCATATGGTGCGCCTAGATGTGCGATCCTTGCTGCAAGATGCTGCCATTGAAGAGGTAATTTATTTCTTTATTTTTTGTAGATTTTTACTGCTGGAAGTTTAAACCCTTTTTGTCAGTGACTGTCTGAGCTGAACTTTGATTTGCTTGAATTTTTAGGTTGAAATGGAGGACTTCAACCCTGAAGACGTTCCCCAAGAAATCAAGAGGGAGGAGGAAGAAGAGAGCGATCTGGTAGGACAAAAAGCTCCACCTCCACTCTTAGCCACATATTTTCATGTCTGCTTCTATTGAACAAAACATATCCAGGATTAATTGTTTTCCAGATTGATCTGTAGTGTTAGTCCTAAATCAAAAAGAAAAAAATAATTCATTGAGTAAATTTTTTTTATGACCAAACAAAAACGGATGAAATCCCTAAGACTAAGAAAGTGCTGTAGTTTTAGTTTTGTAGTCTTTTTATTATTATCTTAATGTTTCTAACTCTATAATGATATTTAAACACAATTTGCATCAAATAGATTTTCCCCTTAATGTAAGATTCCAGTACATCACAATAAAACATAAAACTAAACCAATGAAAATTGATGGTATAATACAAGATTTGAAAAACATACTACTAAAATGTCTTAGTATTATCTCTTTACAATATAAGATGTAGTACAATCTACGCATAAATACTGTTTTTGTATGTGTATAAAATGTCACGATCATTTAAACCATTTATGAAATGTGACCAGCTTTGCATTGTTGCAGCTTAAATGCTTCATTGTTTAATTGCTTAGTTTCTCTGCAGAGATTTCTTAAGTGAAGTAACTTTAGATTTTGAAGATTTTTTAGACTGAGATGCTTAAAACACAGTTAATTTTAAATAAAATAGATCGGGGTGAGCAATCTTTATAAGCAAGAATAATTTTGGCCTCAGTCCATCTTAATAAAACTTATTCAGAGCTGCAAATATGGCATTAGTTGTAAAACATGACATTGTAGATATTTAGTAGGTATTTAGATATTTTCACAAGTATATAGTAAAGGAAATTTCATTTTTGAAGAACCACTATTTTATTTCTATTAGGTTTTAAAATAAAGGAAAAGACAACCTTTGCAAAAATAGGGTGGATAAAAAAATCTAAACCAATTTTCCTAATACTTTTTTTTCATTCCTTTGTGGAAATTCATAGCAATTATTCAGTTAAAACATCTTAGAAACTGCTTAAACCTGGATTTTAAAATATACGTTTTGTAAAATTCCTTTTTTAATCATTTTTAGCCAAACTTATTCAGAACTATTCTGGAAGGTTCAAAGAGCTCTGTAATATTGTGAATTTTTAAATTCCTAGCATAATGCTATAACTTCACCTGAATATATAGGTGAAGTTATAGCAACCTGAATGCAGAAATTTCAGAGCCAATACTCAAAAGAAACTGCAAACTAGGCTTGAAAGGAAAAAAGGCTTGCCTTTTTTAGTTTTTTATTTTTCTACATAGAGATGTCTTCTTCAGTGGAAAAAACATTCTCACATTTTAGCTATTTCACTGCAAATACAGACCTGTATGGTCAGATTTCTTTGGGGTTAAATAAAGTCAGAAATTGACTTTCCTGATAATTTTTGGGAAACAGACTTCCTGTGGATTTTGAACACAGTTATGATTAAAACTCTGGACAGTTAAAATAGGCACTTAAAACTGTCCTTAACCTTATGTAATAAATCTTCTTAAGGGACATGTATGTCCCTGTGTTATACAAATACTGATTGACTAATCTGAGTCTCAGTTTTCCACACAACAAAAAAAAGTTCTTTAAATATTTTTTGGAGTCCCTATATCTTGTAAGAGAATGTGTAATCTCTTTTCCCTTTTCTTAGTTTTATACAATACCAACTATACATTTTAAGAATTGTTTATTAAAACATTGACATATTAGTACCTGTTTTGCCTTCAGTTGTGCCATGTTTGAGAATTTATTGTGCACTGGTTGAAATGTTTGACTCTTTTTTCCCTAAATCTTTACATGTCATATTCAATGACTTTTGTTTGTCCATAAAAGCCCCTTATTGTGGTCTTTTTTAGAACACAGTACAGTTGTTGGAAAAAAAAAAAGATATATAAGAACTTCTGAACATTATGCTAGATCTGTAGCTTTTGGACAGCAGAAACATTCTGTTGTGCTCTTCTGAGGGGTAAATTAACTTGGTAGAGTACAATGCTCTATTGCTCAGCCTCTACAGTTGTTGCTCTCCTATTTTTAAACCTTACAGATCATTGGTTTTTCAGGCATTATTCTTCCGCACAACTCATCCCTGCCTTTCTACCACTGATTGAAGAATATAAAATATTACATGGCCATGTTTTCTTTTTTATTTATAATATTATTCATCAAGGAGATAAAAGTTCAGTATGTGAAGCTTTCTAAGAATGTTTAAGGCTCTCTGTAATAAGGAAACGCCCAATGACTTTTGTGGGGTGTCCTTTTGCTCTCAAATCTTAAAAATGGTCGTAGTAAATTTAAAAATTAGAACTGTGAAGGGTTAAAGCTGTGAAATTAAAACACAAAACATTGTGTGTTCACTGATGAACTTGGCAATGTGATGCGTGTTAGAGGCACCTGACCAGAATCGTGATGCACATAAGCATTTAGTTCCCAGTGGTCATGTCTTTCAGTGTTTAGAACCAATGGCAGAATCTGCTTTAATTTTTTTGATTAAGATTATGTGAACAAACAAAAAAATTGTTTTTTAAGTGCTCACTGCATAGACATAAGGTATAAAAATACACAATTTTGATTAAGTAAAATACAGGATAAAATGAACAGTAATAGCATGTACAGCCATTTCTTTTTTAAGAATAAAGAAAGGCAGATTGCAACAGTGTAAACATGCTTAATTTGTTGCGCAGCAGAGTAGCTGACTTATTATTCTGTAAGGTGTTCATTGTGGTCATCAGAGAGACGACCTAAGGAGAAAAACTTTCTGTTGTAGTTAGTTTTTGCAAAAAGTTCCCCGAAGCGGCAACTTGAAGATAAAGTCTAAACAGTTGTATCCAGGATATGTGGGATCTGCAGAAATTTTAATTGTCCTTTTCCTGACAATAGATCTGAAGAAGTCCTGGTTGGAGAGAATGTCAGCTCTGGTGATCCTCTCTGCAGACTGAATTGTTTGCCGTTGTAGCCTTAGTTTGTGTTGGCAAATTTCTTACGAATAGTAATTGGCACTATTTTTGCAGTGTAATTTGGGGAAATATATCTGTTAAGATGGAGCTTTTTCATTTTATTTGCTAAAATGTCTTTTGGACTCTTAACCTATTTTCTTACAGGTTGAATCTGGCATTCTGCGCAGCTTATTTTAGTCTGTAGTTAATATGACTTTTAACCAAAAGAACCAGAGACTTTTTTTTTTTTTTTTTTTTTTTTTTTTTTACACTTACCTTTTCCTCCACAGGTGGTATAAATCCCTCAATGCAATTATGTAATTCATATGTCCCTTTACCTTTGAACACTTTTTGTTTCCAATGGGGTTGACAACTATCGTCTCATACCTTTTATAAATTATTGTACCATTTTTTTGGGAATTTGCCAAAACCATATAATTTTCATTTTATTTTTTTTTTTTTTTTTTTTTTTTTTTTTTGGTTCTATTTTACACAAATTTACAAAAGGTTTACCAAGTGATTTTGAGAAGCTATCTGGATGAGACTTTGTGAAAAAGACATTCAGCATTTATTACTTTGTTTATTCTGAATCAGCTTTCTAAGCAATGCACACCTGGCTACAATAAGACGTTTGGCTCGATCTTGCTGCAATATCATATCACATCAACCCTGTAATTAACGCAAAACGTTAATTACAGGGGTTGAAACGAACTAGTGTTGGTTTTACACATACAAAACTCAAGTATGGAAATTCCCCAAATAGGCTAAGATTGAAAGGAGGAAATCAGAATTTTTGTAAGAATTTACTTACCATTTTACTTGACAATTGTTCTATTTCTCATCTACACACTACTAAGAAATAATTAATCTAAAGGCAAACATGAGTTTAACTCAAATGTCAAGAGAGATGATTCTGATGAATATTTAGCTTTATAAACAATTCTTGATTTAAAATGGGTTTTAAGAATGGGACATGGGGAAAGAAAAGTTTCAGTGATTAAAAACCATTAGAGAATAAGTGGGCTCTGTGTAACAGAGTCTGCAAACACTCATTTGAAAACCTGCTGAGGTAAAGGAGGAAGTGGCTGCTGAGCTATGTTATGCCTTGTTTCCACTAATCAGTACGGCTCGGGTCGGTGTGGTTCAGTACACTATTTTATGTGTCGGCGTATTTAGGAAAGCATTTCCACTGCCAGTTAGACTCCTACTGGGGAGGTGGAGTTAAACACAAGCGCCTAACGTGTTAACGACAAATGTGACTCTCTAGTGTGTCTTCTGCTAGTAGTGATGTTTTTCTGTTCTCCATTCAATAGACTTTGTGGTGTTACGACAATAGCTCCACCCTAACCGTACAGTACCATTGTTGTATGGCTCTACAACCAAAGGGTGACGAGAAATGGTGCACTACGAGTCGGTTGTATTGGTTCCATTTACAATGGAAAAAAACGAAATGGCATACCACACCGACCCGGGCAGTACCGCTCAGTGGAAATCAGACATAAGTTGCTCACAGAGCCAGTTTGGTCTCTACATATATGAAGTTACTTTATGACAATCTCTTTGACTTATAGACACAGGAGACAGCAAGCATTTAAAGCATTACCTTTAAAATGAGGTAATGCTTGTGGTCTCCTCTGCTCTGGGTTTAAATCTCTGGAGGTTTGTCACTTTACGATCTTAATAATTATTAATGCACAAATGGCACACCTGAAAAGTTACTTAATAAATTCTAAAATGGTTTTTGGAAAATATAAAAAAAAGTGTCTCACGGACCTTTATTAAAAAATAAATAATTTGAGCATATATTTATTTGCTTGTACCAATATTTAACACTAGAACACTCCTAAAAGATTTCTACTTATTTGATTCGGAGGACCTGTCCTACACTGGACCTTGCCTTTTCGCCTGGAACACATCAACCAAAGCCAATCAAAGCATCAGAAATGGACTTTTGGGCAACTTGGAGGAAAGAGAATATAACAAGAAAAGGGTTAAAGAAAGCCTAGTATTTGCCAACAACCAAGAGGTCTTCCTTCCTGATGTTGGAGAGTTTCACAGATGTGAATCCTGCTAACTTTTTATCTGATCTAAAAGTGTCAACTAAGCATTATCTGTGACATTTCACGCATAACCACTCAACTAAATAGTTTCTTTAATAGTCAAAATTATGTCCTAATGGTCATTCAATATTGAATCTTAAAATGATTAATAAAGGGTTATTTTAATTAGAATGAAATAACATGGTCAACTTAAGAATACAAAGTAGTTGCAAGTTGGTTCAATGTAGTCACAAATTAAATTTTTGAGTCTTTTTCATTTTAAGGAAGTTCGTTTATTTTTGCTGAACTCAGACTTAACCTTGATTAAACCATAAAATCCAACTGGTTACTTTAAATGTGTAAGAGAGCAACAACTCTTTGGAAATGAAAGGTGAAATTCCAAAGGTTGGTACTCGCTACATGACCTTATCCTGTTTTATATTTTTTTGTTTTAAAAAAGCAAGAAAGATTTATCAAAAAAAAAAAAAAAAAAGTTTCTTCATGTGATAAAAGAGATAGATTACGGTAGTTTTTATGCATATTTTCTTCCTGCTTAAAGATGGCATATGTTGGTTGAGTCCATGTTGATCTAAGAGGAAAGCTCAAACAGTTTAGAATAGTTAATTTGTTTTCAGACGTTTAAAACAGCTGGAGACAAAAAATACATATAATAGTCCAACATAATTTGGCAAAAATAAGCAATAATTTAGGAATTCAAAAGAGGCTTAGTTCAACTTTTAGTTGCAACAGTTTGTCAAATGTAATGATTTTTTTATGCCACATATTTTATGAAACATTTGAATATTCATAGCCATATTTCATCTTCTGACTTGTCATTCTGTAATATGTATATTTTAATGAAATCCCTTAGATAAAAAACTTTTGACAAACACATGTTCAAATCGTTAAACACTGATACCTCAGTTATAGCTAGATGGCAAAATTGTATTATTTGGCTCATTGTGGCTTGATTGATTAGATCCTTGTGCAGTTAGATATTTATTGATGAGCATGTAGCTTGAGTGCAAATCTTTGTAGGACTTTTTTACAGCAGTAAGACTGCATCCTCAGCATAAGGCACATGGGATTCATGGGATTGTTTGTAAAGATAATCCATCTTTGTAGACTAAACCAAACTTTTACTTAAACTATTTTTGTTCTTTGTAGAGAACTTTAACTTGTCAAATTTATCATCATTTAGCTGATGGTGATCAGTTTGTCACGTAGGAGTTACAATATATTTTTCTGCATGCCAGCAGCATATATTCATTGTATTGTTTTATCTTCCAATGCAGTGTTATGCAGGTTTTGCTTGTTTGTCCTTTAACCTTTTATAAACCACTTTCCTTTCTTTTCAGCCATTCCCCTCTCCTATTCTCTCCTTCCACCCCTACATCACCCAGACATTTAACGATTGCAGTGTTTCTTTAATTTAGGGATATCTTCCAAAAAGCAAATGGGAGATGGACACATCAGAAGCCAAACTTGGTAGGTATTCAATATTTCAGATCTCTGTTGTATCATAAAAACATTGTCCTCTGTAGTATAGAGATTTCCATTTCCATCTCATAAGTAATTTGTATGTGTGTTTTGTTACTTGGACTGGGCCAGTAGAATTGGGTTTATTGTTTTTAGCATAAAACCCCCCAATATTGTCTCCTTAAGAAATTGTTGCAAACCATCAAAGTGTTTTAGGCCATCATGAACATGTCCATCATCCTACAGATTTTAGTCTACAAGTATTTAAGATCATTACTGTTCATGCCAGGATTGAAAATATAAAATTGATGCAAGTAATATTGCATTATTGAGACAAATTGCAAAAACCCGAGAGCTTCATCTGATTCAGTGTGCCAGAACATGTATTGAGCGACTGGGTGAGAGATTTAAAAACACGTTTCTTCATATTGTATGTTCGCTTTCAGTCTCATTGCACGATCAGGTTAGGGACACAAATGTAGCGTCAAAATGCAATTTATGAGCAAATCATCTGCAAAAGTGAGCAAATGGGTGGCAGATAGGGTGTTTAACTATCTGCCACCCATGGTTCAGATAACCTGGAAGATGGATGGCTCATTGTCAGAGCATTGGTAACAATTTCTGCATGGCTCAGGCTTGAACTTTCTATTGAGACATACAATAATATGTGGACATGGCCAATCAGAAGGGGATCCTGCCATTCACCATCTCTGATTGGTTTAGCCCAGTGGTTCCCAATCCTGGTCCTCCAGACTCTCTGTCCTACATATTTTCCATCACACCTGATTCAAATGATTGCATGACCTCTGCAGTCATCTAGAGCTGCTGAGACCTGTTAATCACCCAGGTATTTAATTCAGGTGTGTGGCAGTAATGAGACACCTAAAACAAACAGGACCTTGAAGGTCAGCAATAAGAACCACTGGTTTCAACTATGATGTGGGCCTAATGTTTGTTGTTGAATGACAGGGAGACTTTCCGTGTGTTGAGACCCTATTTTGTCTTGATGACCTGATCCACCGGTGCACTATTGCGAAATTAAATCACATTCTAGATCCCTGCAGTAAATCTTAAGCAAAGTGATAGAGGGATGATTATTTGGGCCCTGTGCAGTATTTGACTACACCAAGAACTCCTTTGTATGCCAAAGTATTCCAGAGTCAAATTTGACTCAACCCAGCTGATAAATGTAGACATTTATCTACATTAGAAAACCCAAATATGAAATCAGATGTACAGTTTCATGGCTGAAATGGAAAGTAATCAATGTGGTAAAAGGAACTTTCTTCTGACTAGACTTTGGTTCTGCTTTGGTGGAATTTGAAGAGAGTTGTGCATAAACAAATATATAAACCTCAATGAATGCAAGCAATGCTGCAGAAAAGACCACAGTTACGTGAGAAACTGATGCAGAAAGTATGTTCTGCCACATATTATTGCAAAAGGTGGTTCAACAATCAGCTACCGTTATGACTATATTGCAAATTCCTGACCATTACTTTTCTGTTTTAATTAATGCAAGTAAACAGACAGAATTGCAAGGATGCCCTGAGTAGATCCAAGCTCTGTATTGAACACTTTACCTAAAAATAATTGCAGAAGTAGGATTAGGTAATTTTTTTACTGGTTGGACAAGAGTGACCTTAGCGATAATTTTCCTCTTAATAAAGACAAGTTGGACGGCCTGGTGAGCGGTGGGAAGAGGAAGCGTGACAGTGAACACTTGTCAGGCATAGAGGACTACCTTCAGTTGCCAGACGACTATGCCACACGCACGTCTGCACCAGGAAAGAAAAGGGTAAAAAATTTTTGCTGTCATATGAAGCTGTCTTTTAGGAAAATGTAATTTGCATTGACCAATATCCATTTCATGCTCATAATGGGTTTGCTTGGTTGTCTTCTCTGTTAAGGTCCGATGGGCTGATCTTGAAGAGCAGAAGGATGCAGATCGAAAGCGTGCTATCGGTTTTATAGTTGGACAGACGGACTGGGAAAAAATAACAGATGAGAGCGGCCAGTTCGCACAAAGAGCTCTTAATCGTACAAAATATTTTTAGGATAGTCTGATTCCTTATTTTGGTTTACAGTAAGGTACGTGTGATTTATTTTTTCTTATTTTAATTACTACATTAGGCATTTCAGATTTAATTTAAAGGATGTTAGATGATGATTTGTAAGTCCTACAAAAAAAAGAAAAACAAAGACTAGTATCTTTTATCATAAGAATGATTTTTATGGACTTTATTTGTACTTATGGTATAGTGAGTGTATTTTATGCTGTGGGTTGCAGCAAATCCTCAATTTAAAGACAGTTGAGTTGTCTTGAAAGCTTGCTTTGGATGAAACAGCACAATCAGCTTAGTTTTACTGAAAAAGTTTAATATCTGTGGCCCTTAATGGTGTATTCAAATACAAACTAACAGTTTTCAATGAAACCCTAAATTTATGGGGCATCATGGCTAAGTAGAAACACTTGTTTACAATGTTTATGTCACTGCTTTTAAAAAATTCTCACATCTTTTAAGGCTAACACACAAGAATAAAATATTTTACCTTGTTCTATTTTGACAAACGTTTACTTATTAAAATTGCCTTTCCTTTCAACTGGTTGATGGGGAGCAATTGTAATGTTAGATGCTAGCTGTGAAAGAATTGTGCATTGAATCAAACATCTTTAAATTTATTGGTATGACAGGTCTTGTTGTTGCTTAAGATTTTAACTTTTACTGTTTATTGTAAACAAGTTTATCATTAAATAACATTATTTGCTTTCCACAGGTGCCCAGAATGTGAAGATGCTCCAGCTCCTTGGCAGTGAAACATTCATCAGTACAATACTCCCAACAGTTATTAGTAGTTTTTGTCACTTCTCTAATAATTATAAAGAACACATTTTTCCCTCTGGTATGAGTTGTAGTTAATCTGTGCTTATTTGTTTAAGTATTCAGGCATCTTTTACCTTTTTCTCTGTTTTATACTTCATGTACTGTATACCTGTAACACTATTTCTTAGTCAATGTGTTGTAGAGAAAAAATAAAAGGTTCACAACATTATAAACTAATAAGATTTGTCAGTGGGGTTTCATAATGATTCTTGGAGAATTAACTGTGTTGCTTTATGTTTGGCAAGACTTTTTGTTCAGTTTATTGCTGATCTACAATGATAGTCTTGTCTCTGTACATTCATGTTTTGGCTTTGAAGTCACAATCTTCAGACTAAGACGACTATCAACTGTACTCATCTCTTGTTCATCTAGGTTCCCTGTTACACAAATTAATATTTTTGTAAATTGAACTTGTATATATTTTTATATAAACGGATCCAACATGGAAGTAGGTGTATTAATAAAGATGTTGTAAGTCCCATCTCCTGTAACTGCCACTTGTAGAGTTCATTGGCGGTGCATGTTACAAGGCAGTGATGAAAATATTAAAGTAAAAAGGAGCCAATATCTTTCAATAAACCGTTGACTTCTTATTTCTCATCCAGTGCTGTGAAAAAGTAACCCTCCCCATTACTTCTGTTTTTACTTTTTTGTCGCACTTGAATGTTTCAGGTCACCCAAAGTTTAATTAGACAATAACTTCAGTAAATAGTGTTTTTGAGTATGAATTGACCTAAACTTACACCATTTTGAATCGGTTTTAAGTCTGACTTTGCGTAAACCACTCCAAACTATTAGTTTTGTTTTTTAAGGTATTTAAACTGGTGTTCTTTGGATAATTGTTCTGGTGCACTATCAGAGTGTGCTTGAGTTTAAGGTCATAGACATATGAAAAACATTCTCACCACTGTTTCATATTTTCTATATTTGTTGGTGATCGACTTAATTCCTGTAGTCAGAAAGAGCTCTGCAGTCTGTTCCTGACTAATGGATGCCAATAACTTTGGCTATGTTTTCTTGAATTTTTATTTAAATCAGGACATGTTACATTGCTTTATCAGACCTTTTTGCACACTTTAAAATACTTGAAATTTAAGTAATTTGTTTATTCTTAATCATTAGGTGTGTGTTTGGGACAAAGGAAATTGACTCTTCTAATGGATTGTTGATGATTGAACAAGGGGCCAATAACTGTCGCACAAAGGCCCAGGTCGTTCGGAAATATTTTTTTTTCCCATAATAAATGAAATTGTAATTGAAAAAGATGATTAAAATTTCATTTATTGAGGGGAAAATATTGTTGGGTTATGTTAATCCAATATTAAAGCTTCAAAATATAGGTGTCAAGAAGGGAAGAACAAGAATTACATAAGGGGGTAAAGGTGGTGTTTAAAATTGACCTTTTTAAAAACTCGAGCAATAGCAACTCATATTATTGCATTATGTTTCATTACTGTTTTGTTTTCTAACTTTAACATTCTGTTTTTGGGAAGAAAAAAGGTGCATAATTTTTTGCATGATTTTTGTGCATTTATATGCAAAATTAACTTTTTACATATCTTAACTTTTTATATGAAAAGTTTTATTACCGGCTTATTGTGATAATTGTAGTCACCAAGAATTTTATTCCAGTTAAACTTAGATTTTTACTGACAACAGAAAGATGGACAAATATGCACAATGTAGACATGTTCTTTTGAACACACATTTGCCTTCAGCCTCTGGAAAATTCTTTGTACATTTAGTGCCACTTCTGAACAATAGTTTTCACAATTTTGCCTAAGGCTCTGTCCTTCAGTAGATGACTTTCAGCTTTCTATACCACTTTCTTGAACTGCTACTGTTGATTATGTCCTAAGGTAGTTGTTTCAACTGAACTGGTTTACCTTTTTTACAGCGAAAGTCACAAGAAATATCAATGTCATTAACATTTCAGAGGTGCTGTTTGAACCCTAACATATTGTATTTTTGCCCATTTGTGATCATGATGTGGTGAACTGTGATCTACACAGATTGTTTTTTTGTTTTTTTTCTGTCTTGTCTTAGTAGGTCATGAATACTAACACCCAAATAACAGATATCCAAACAATACTGCAAACAGAATGTTTCAATGCATTATCTTATAATCTTCATATTGAAAAATTAATTTACTTGTAGTAATTCAATTCATTAATCAAATTTATACTTTTATTATTTAAGAAAATTCTACACTGCCTCGCCAAAAAAAGTTGCCAAACTAAGTAATTACGTTGGATAATTAGTGCATGGTCACTTATCTCTTATGGTAACATGTTATTTAACCCCTAACAATGCAATCAGTAGCTTCTCACTTCTTAAACAACAATGTCGAAAGACATTGTTGTCTTTGGTTGTGGTTGTGGAAAAGATGTTGGTCTGTTTAAGAAAGGGGAAACCACTGGCACCAAGCAGAGAAAACATCTAGTGAGATTGGAGAAACTACTAAAAATGGGTTAAAAACTGTTAAATGCAAGTAAAAACATTTCTATTCGCACAATGCAAAGGAAATCCATTCGATTGGGACTCAAAAGCTGTGTAGCCATAAGAAAATCATTAATCATTGAAGCTAACTGGAGAAAAAAGGCTTAAATTTGCAAGGAGCAAAAAAAAATTACTCTGGACCAATGGAAGAAGATCATGTAGTGTGAAGGGCCCAGATTTACCCTAACCAGAGTGATGGGCACATCGGGATGCATTCAACATGCTTAGTGTCTACTGTACCTGCTTGGTGTCTACTGTACCTGGGGACAGCTCTGTGCTCCTAAATTGGTCAGATTTAGGTTCACAACATGAGGTCAGCGGACTACCTGAAGATGCTGAATAATCAGGTCATTTTGTCAATGAAGCTTTTCCTCCCTGATGACATCTTGAAATATACCTTTGCCAACGATTCATTAGACTAACTGAAAGTCAATCAGGGAACATGGGACATCATTTTCACAAATGGATTGGCCACAATGCAGTTAAAACCTTAATCCCATTGAGAATCCTGGGGATATGCTGGCTTTGAGAGGTGGTTGTACTCTCCCATCATCAAAACAAGATCTTGGTGAAAAGACAATACAAAAATGAATGGAAATAAATCGTGATACAGCAGCAGCTTATCAAAACAATGCCGTTCAAATGTGTTTCGTTATCAAAGCTAAAGGTTTCCAACAAAATATCAGACTTTTGTTTTGGCCAGGCAGTGTTTGTTTCAGTGTAGTTTGCCAATTTCTGTATTCTTAGCATACAAATAAGAAAAACTAAACTTCAGTTAATGAACAGATGTGAATTCCTTTTGGGAGGTGAAATCACCATCTTCACAAGGCTTTTTGAAAGAAGCGGGCTTGAAGTGCCCTAAAATCACCTGTTAGGTGGTCGCTCTGATTTTGGACCAACTCCAGGAGATGACATGACACCCAAAGTCATCACAGACTGGAAACATAACATTGGATCTGAAGCAACTTCAATTATATTCCTCTTCACTTCTCCTCCAGACTCTGGGACCTTGATTTCCAAATTAGCACATTTTAATTCAGTCCACTGGACAACAGTCCTGCACTTTTTCTTCTTAGCCCAGGTAAGATTCTTCTGATGTTGTTTGTGTTTCAGGAGTGGTTTAGCACAAAGACTGGAATAGTCATAGATCATTATTTTGAATATATATATTTGGTGGCTCTTGAAGAACCAACTCTGGACTCTACATCTTGTGAATCTCCCCCAAACTCTTGAAAGATCCTTTGCTTCACAGTTCTCTAAAAACTAAAGTTACCCCTGTTGCTTCTGCGCTTTTTTTTCCTACCACACTTTCATTCAGCTCAACTTTCCATTAATATGCCTAGAAACGGCTTTGTGAACAATCAACTTCTGTGGCATTGACCTTTTGACTAACACTGACTATGCTTGACGACTTGTCAAGTCTGCAGACTTAAAGAGGTCATAACATTTCTCTTGCTGAAATCTTGAAAATAGAAACCTTTTTTGGTAATACTGGAATTTGAGATATGACTTTACCATTTGTTACATCTACTGGATTGGTTTCCAGAAAACTGAGAGGTCAGGTCATTTACTGCTTCTTAGAAAGGATGTAAGAAGGAGGCCCCACTTTCTTTCAGCATGGGTAGCTACATTTATTGTATGTAATTTATTAACATGTAATGGAAAAAAAAAGACACTGGTGTTATCAACATTTTTCTTTTCCATGTTTAAACTCTTCGAAGACTGAAGGAAACCCAGGGTTTGAATTTTCCCACTCTGGATTTTAATCTGGATTCGTCTGCCTGGATTCCCTGAAGCTAGAAGAGCAAAGAGCATTTCTTCTCCTGGAGACATTTTGCCTGAGTATCGACTGAACAAATCAAACATGATGAACCTATGGTAAGTATGGGACGTAATTGTGCTAGATTTAATTATGTGGAAAAATTTACAGATCAAGTAAGTTTTTAAATTGTATTTATCTAAATAAAATGTACTTTATATGTTAAATATTAAATATTTTTTGCTCTCCGGTGTGGACCTTGTTTTGTGTGCATTTTGAAAAAACTTCACAAATCTGGATTTATTTTTTTTTTTGCATTTTTTATGCAATCTAAAGACGTTCAAAACTAACATGTTAAAGATTTCCTTTTAATACAGAAAACATTTAAGATCACTCACTGAGTTAACGTTAGTAGCTTTTGTAGAGTAGTGAAAAGTTGAAGCTACATAATCAACCATTACTCTTCCTTGTTCTGACATCCACATTACTAACCACCCATAAATTTGCCTGTCTTTTCCCATTTAAAACAAAATTACTCAGTAAGTCCACGCAGTGGCACAAGATGCCTTTTTGGCTGGTGTTCATCCAAAGTGATGACATTTAAATTCAGGAGGAACGTCACTGTCCAGCTTGCAGATCACCTTGTAGATTGTCTTCTTCCAGGATGGGTCACGATCCTTGCCCATTGAAATTGCAATGTAAAACTCTCTCAGTGTAATCTCAGCCACTTCAAGGAATCGGTCAGGAACCTAACAATGCATGCGAGAAACATTGGAGTCAAACAATTTGCTCAGTTGTTGGCTCTAAAAAAAACATACGTACATAAACATGATGCTCTTAGGCATATTCTGGTCTTGTATATCAAGGTAAGTAAAGACTTAGTGAAGAGATATAAAACAAACCAGCTGGAGTTAAAACCCAGTATCTACTAAACACAACAGCCCATTTAAATAATTTCCATAATTTCTTAACCTCTTGTATGCAAATTGCCGCTAGTTTCAAATTTGTATACTTCAGGTCTACCAGCATTATGAAAGCATTAGTTATTCTTCAACGTAAAATCAGATAGTTTTATCATAAGCTCAACCACAGGAAGGCAACCTTACCGTAAACCTACCTTTGAAATTACTTTTTTTTTTCTTTTTTTTTTTCCAACTCAGTTGAAAAAAATGTCGACATTTTTGACTAAATGTGACATTTTTGACTAAATGTGACATTTTCTTCTGTTAAAAGAAAATGTTTCAATTTTCATTTGTTTTATGGCTGGCACGTTTATAATGCATTTCTAATAAACCACAAATCAATTTCTAATTTGATCCAAAGTGTGGTATTCCACAATGAGCACAGTGTCCAAAATAGTTGGTTGCATTTGTTGCTTTAGATTATTTGGTACTTTTAAGTTTCAAAGTGAATTCCAAAAAATGACTAGACTTTATGAAATATAATTCTGTGCTATAGTTTATTCTTTGACATCCTAACTGATCATGTAAACGTGAAACCTCATCCAATTGAGCTGTGGAAGAGTTTATCCCTCGTTTTGTAACTATGAAAGTATTGCATGTTTTATTTGTATGTCAAGTATTTTCTGGAGTTTTCTTCCTCTCTAAACTCAAACGTTATTTGTGCATCAAAGTTGTGGATGAACGTCTTCTTAACAGTACAGGATCTCTGTTACACTGATGTATTTAGTAATAATGCTGTTTGAATCATTCCTTTTCTTTTGTACCTGCCAGGTTTGCACTTAACCAAATGCTTTTTATAATGAAACGCAACCTAAATTTTAATTTTGTTAAATCTGTACAGTGTCTGCCGATGTACGAGATCTATGCCGTAATGCAGTGGTGCCCAAAGTGCGGCCGGAGGGCCTTTTTTGCCCCACAAGCTGATTTTGTGCAGTCCCTGACCACAAATCAAGACCGGTACATATTTTCCACTCCAGCAAACTTTCTTTTATTCACTAGACCGTCATTTGCAGTGACATATTGAAATCTTAAGATGAAAAATGTTAGGAACAACATTTGGCTAAAAAAGCAAAATATTACTGTCTGTAATGAAGAGTAAAACAAAAACCATTGAAGAGACCGAACCAACATTTAAACTGCATGCATTTTTAAAAATATTCTGATTAATCCAGGATTCTCAGTTTAAATATTTGTAAATCACCTTTAATAGTAAAGCATCTTCGTTTTTTTGGAGATTGAGGATTTTGACTCATGGCAAAATGTTTGGACACCACCGCTTTAATATTTTTTACATAAGTGTACTCTTTAAATTTTTAAAGGTAGTATGGTTAATATACTTATTGTGATCACTGCTCTACATTTCTATAGTTTGTTTGCAAATGCTTCCTATTCAGAATAGAAATATTCTGAATTATTGGGGTTCTTTTGTTTTTCAAAAAAATGCATTTTCAACTGCAAAATTTGTTTTTTAAATAAATTCATCTTAGTTGGATGCACATTATTCTACAATTGTAGAATAATAGCTTTATCTCTGAAGCTTCAGAAGCGTTTTCAAGGCTGTAGTGTATTACTGATGTAAAGAAAACTGAAAGGTATTCTCGTCAAACCCATGCACCAAAAAGGACAAAAAATATATTTTTTTCTGTCTTTTTCCAAATTGTATTTTAGCTGTTTTCTCTGTCTGCATGATCAAGTTCTGGAGATAACGGTAAACATGTAAACCGCCTTCATAGCTGTTCCAGCTACCTGAATATTTCCATATAAGACAGACTTCTGGCCAACTGAAATATCTAGAGGCCAATTGCATGAAACAAGAAACACTGACATTGCAGAAAGTAATCTAAAATATTTACATTTACGGTTTTAACAGACCTGAATCATGGGATACAGAAATTTATTATGTTTGTTTTCACCACTAAACTCTAAATTTGACGCATCTTTGACTAAAGAAAAACAAACTATTCTTGCATCAAAAGAAACTTACCTTAAAAGGACAGTTAAGATTCATTAAATTAATTTTGACCTGAAACAATCAATTCATAGCAGCTTGAAATTGTTTTTCAGCTGCAGGTTAGAGAAGTGCCAAGACAAACAAAGTGGACACTTGCCTGTTTTCAACCAACTCCAATCAGACAATTTCTCTCCAGTCATAAACTAATGAATTAAGAAACCGCATATTTGGTCTTCTCCCTTCTTCAGTACATAACCACAATGGCTTTTAAAGGTTGTAGAACCTCTGAGCAATAACCACTGGGCTCCGGTATCTTTCGGTTCAAGCAACTAACCCATACTTGCCGATTCAGTGAGTGCTCATAGAAACTGAGCAAACGACCAATTTGTACAAACTTTAGTGGCAGGAATAAAGGCGACTGGCACAATGATCAGATTGCGCTCCTTTTGATGATATGAAATGTATGATGGAACTTTAGATTTTTTTTTTAGCTCCACTATATACACAAAGTTTTCTTCTTTATGTCTACATATGTCCCATTAAGCTATAAACTAGCTGAGCCTCCCTCCCTTTATAGAAACATTCTCTTTTGTGCCATTTCATAGACGCCTGGATGTTCCTGGGTAAATTTAGATGACAAAGAATGTATAAAATATAGAATTCATAAACTCAATTTGAAAAATTTGTGCCTCTATAAATAAAATAAGACCTCCAAGAAATCCAGCTGAATATTAAGTAAAAATTTATTTAAATTCTAACAAATGAGGGGGAAAATGAAAAAAAAAAAAATAAATGAACCTGTGCTCCTTAATTAGATTTTTTTTTCTTTTTTTTTTAGCTTACTATTACTATTTTTTCTTGGCTCTGAGGGTCATAGGATCATCCTCACCTGGAAGTCGTTGGCTTTGTTGTAGTGCATGTTTAGAGCTCTGAAAAGTTCTGATTCTCTCCTTACAGTCAGAATCCTCACATCAGCCGCCCCCTCCAGGAGCGCGCTCCGGGCAAACTTCTCCATCTGGATGTAGTAAAACTCCCGGAAGTTGCTGAACCATTTGATGAGCTGGGAGGTGATGCAGCGTGTGAACTGTGGACGACACACGAACCAGGTAAGTAAAAATAATGAAACATGACCATGTGTAACTGGAAACTTGATTGTGAACATTTAAGATGTAAAAGAAAAAATTATTAAATAAAATGATGCAACTATTTAACCATGTTATTGTCTGCTGTTTTTGTTTTATGTTATTCAGGATATTTTGCAAGTTATAAATCTCAAGGTTTATAATGTGATTAGGTTTGAAAAGTGTGTGAAAACACTTGAAGCAAAACGTCAAGTTTGTTTAGGGTTTACAAGTTTTCTACAACTTTTTTTTTGGAGATTATGAGGTTTTACTCGCCTGCACGTCGTGGAAGCACATCCTCAGCACCACTGAGCTCGGATAGCGAGTGTAGAAGAACATGAGCTTTGCTTTCTTCAGGTGGTTTGTTGTCAGACACTCCTGAAATACACCATTGTTAAGGAAGAAATCCACAGATCTAAATCAAAATTCTCTTAAGTTGTCATGTGTGGTTTTCTTTAGACAAAATAAGGAGCATTTAAAAGTATAAGGTAACCATAACAGATCTAAATGACTCATGAGCGTCTGAAGGATACGTTCAACATGTAGAGATTATTTTTCTCGAAGCAATCTGGTTCTAACTTTACATGTGGAAGCTGCAGGTTTTCAAGAACCACCTGATCCACCGGCACGGTGTGTGTGTGAGGGGGGCTTCTCACAGATCTGGAGGTGATCTTTGATTTCACTTTGACCAAATTAGAATATGTGTCCAATCTTGGCTCACCACCTTCAGAGCATCCATCTGGTAAACATTTTAAACCGTGCCGTTGATGGTGTGAGATGTTTTGCTCCGATGCTTGTTCAGGCTCACTGCTGAAGAAGATGGGAGATTTGGGGGTAAGAGGAGTCGCTAATGTCGACTGGAGGATGAAGTTTTGCGGCCGTTCCAGTTCTGGCTTTTGGACCACCAGAGACAGAGCTTCTGTTTGGACATCTGGGAGCAGAACCTCTGCTGTCCCACATCTTAATTTATTCTCCATGCTCTCTGAGAACTGAGGAGGGAGAGTAGTTTCTGAATTCTCCATCTCAGTTGGGGTCTGTGTAAGCGGCATGCTTTTGAAAATGGAGTCCACACTCCTGCTCACAGCTCGGGTCAGCTCGTATTTTAAAATATCTGCCATCAGCTTTACTCGATCTGGTTTGGAGCTGAAGTGGCCTAGCGTCGCCTTCTTCCATTCTTGATGAGTTTTACCTGGACCGCTTTCAGATTCGCTGCAGGATTTAGAAGGTACCTCATCTGTAGATGCTTCAGATGAAACGCTCCATCTGGGAAACTTCTTATCTTTGCAGATGGGATTGAACTTCGTCCTAACCTCTCTGAGGTGCTGATGGCTTTCGCTTAGGCTTTCAGTTCCACTCGTTTCCATGCGTTTCTGATGTAAAGCCGACACTTCACCCCTTTCTTCTTCCTCCCGCACGCAGCCGATCTCCTCGTGCTGATTTGGCATCACATCTGTGCAAGTTATACCTTTGATGATGTTCTCAACTCTGGCACGCTTGGCTTGATGGCCGCTGTTGAGACTCCAGTCGTAATGACTGTAAGAAGCAGGAGACAAAGGTGTTCTTGTGCTCCCTGTGGACAGATTATACTCCACTGGGATGGAACACGATAAACCTGAAGCAGTGTTTTCAATCCTGTGCATCAGTCCCTTAATGTTCTTGCTGTCCTTGTGTGATGTGTAAAAACCACCTAAATTTGATGGCAGTGGGTCAGGGTGACTGGGGGGCAGATGCTCTGCAGGGCAGCCGGCCAGGCAGACGTCGCTGGAAGAGTACATACCTTTGCTCCAGAAACTCATGCTTCAGAGCCTGAAAAGAGAGACAAATGTGATAATTAACAATGTGATGCTTCATTATGAATATAAGCATTTTTATTCGTCATGCTCACCGAGCCAGAGTTGTAATAAAGAACTGATGGCGTACCTGAGAGGTGCTCTAAGAGATCACGGAGGGTTTTGAAGCTTGCAGGAGGATGGCACAATTATTTATCTGTAGTGAATCTGCAAAAAAACCCTCAAAGAGCTGGAGGTGTGGTCTAATACACACCCTCGCCTGACACACAGACCCAATTCAAAACAAAATATCCTTTGATTCAATTATTACATTTTTATACTTTATTTGCATTTTGTTTATCTTATATTAAACCACAAATGGCTATATATGTATATATAATTGGTGTTTGTAAAAGACACCAAAGAAAATGATGCATGGTTATCTTATTTTGTTATGGTGTACATTTGTATTCAGCCCCTTTTGCTCTGGTACTCATAAATGAAATCCATTTTTAAAAAGCCTTCAGAAGTCACAAGATTAGTGAAATAAATAAATACATAAAAAAGTCCATCTGTGTATAATATTAAATCGGTTTTGAAAATGTTTTTCTGTAAACATTGACGTTTGTAATCATCGAAGAAAGCAAGAAAGATGCCAGTGAAACCCAGGAGGAAATGTGGCTTTCATGGACGAGTGACAAAAAGACGGGACACAAGTATGTGGAAAATACTTCTCCAGCCAGATGAGACCAGATTTTAATTTTATGATCTACATGTACTGGAAAAGTAACTTTGGGCATAGCCCTAAATGCACAATCACAATGGTGAAACATAAGGATGGCAGTATCATTCTGTGGGGAGGCTTTATTCTATAAGGGAGAAAGAAGCTGCTTATTCTTGATGCAAAGATGATCGGAGCTAAGTAGTGATTGGTGAAGGTTAATGAATCAAATTGTTGGGATATGTGAACTGTATAACTAAATATAGTTTTTAACCCAACCATCAAGTACAAGATATTTTATTCTGACAGAAGCAAGCAACTAAGATCATTTTAATATAAATATAATTGTGCTCCACAAGGCCCAGTGTTTGGGCTGCTATTTCTATTATCCAATATATATTTTCATTCTACCAACAGATTTGCTGATTCATAAACCAAACCTAAAATGAGCCACATCAACTGTTATGTTAAAATCATAACTGTGCTAAAAACACAGGAGCAGGAACCCGGATCTAGGTATAAAAAGACGGTTCCAGCTGAGCTGGGGTGTGATTGATATCTACTCCGGCACCGCGCGCTCTCTGAAACGGTCCCACCACTCCCGGGCGAGCTGCGGTGGTTCCTCCCAGTGGGAGCGCCGCTGTGCTGCGGGGGCGGGAGGTACGGCTCGCCTCCTTCTCCCCGTTTGCTCCAGCTTCCACAAACAGGGCTAAAAAAGGTGGCCTCCTGCAACCGAGATGCTGTCACGGTCCCCTTGTGTTTACCGCACGCTGAGTCGGTCCCTGTCAGCGGCGAGCCAGGTAAGCAGAGCAACGAGACGAGCTAAACCTGGGCAAACTGGGCTGACGACCAGCAGATTCAAGTCTGCCGAGAAGCTTGAAAACAGAGCAAACTTTACAATAAGAGAGGATAACTTCATAGTGATCATGTTTGACTGATAGTTTTTCTTTGCCAGCAATGTAAGGACTTGTTTGTATTGAGTAATATGGTCCAAGTTAGTCAGTGAAGATCCTAGAAATACTGGGGAAAAAAGTCAAAATTAGCACTTAGTACCTTACACATGACAAAAAACAAAGAAAAGAGCATGCAAAATATCACCACCAAAAATATAAGGAAATTTAAATTTGAGATGTCTACAATAAAATGTTCCAAAAAAGTAAAAAATGTTGCTGTATTAATAACACTAACAAAAAATAGTATCTGAACACTCAGAGAAGTAAATAGAAATAATAAAATTCTGAAAAAATGCATTAGAGTTAAATCTTTAAAATTTTATAAACATAAAATAAGGGTAAATATAGATTAAAAAAAAAATAATAATAAAATGACTGAGATTCAATCTCCAGACTGCAGATTGGATTTGAGCCACTTGCCAAAAATAAAGTGCAAAGCAGTATTTCTGCTTTTACAATGAAGTGTCCTGAATTTTTGGTTTCTTGTAGTGCAAAAAGAAAATGCTCAAATGCACATCAGCTTTGTAACTTTTTAAATACTGTGGATGAGATCTGTTTCACATGTAAGCATCGGCCGTTCGACAAAATGTAGGAAATCGAGGCAGATCGATCGGTGCACCCCAAGTAACAACAGAAAAACATTTTCAGAAGAACTGGGGAATCCAGCTTGCTTGTAAAGTAAAGCAGATAAATAGATAAAACAGAAGCATGTTTAATGAGCTAAGGTGCAGATTTCAAATCTCAGCACACTATCCGGTGTCAAGCATGGTGGTAGGAGCATCATTTTGTGGGTCTGTTTTGCTGCATGTGCTTTGCATAAAGTAGATAGGTTAATAAGGAAAGAGGACAACCTTCACATTCTTAAACTGCACCTCAAATCAGCAGCCATATGGTTGACTTGCCTCTGTGTCAGAAATCCAACCAGTCAAATCAGGTTTATGTGTATTAGCACATTTTCAGCAGCAATTCTATGTTTTACATCATAGAAACATCACGCAGTCACCAGTTAAACCAGTTAAACCAACCACTTGACAAAGAAACAGAATGTAAAGGCGAGTGAACATGTATGAAGTTATACCAAAAGGTTGTTCACTGCTGCAGAAAACACTGCAGTCACAGAGCAGCAAAACATCGTCACTTGAGTCTTAACAGTGAACATGTAAAAAAAAAAAAAAGGTTTGGATAACAAGACCCAGATTCACTTTCTGTTGATGTAGCCACAGGATTGCGTTTTGGAAGCATAACAAGCCATGGTAGAATACATTTTTGACTATAAAGCATGTTGCTGGCATAATTAAAACATAAAGGTAACTCAATAACATCTCAGCTTTTTGCAAAATTAATTAAAAACTGGTGAAACTTGATAGCTGCGTGTCTGTGCAGGAACTGGAAAAGTGTGTTTGGTTCCACTTTGACTGACTCCACCCTCCTCAGGCATCCCACATTTTACATGAGCGGCTCCACAAGGCCTACTTGTGGAGCCAAGCCCTGGAAACACACATGTATGAGTCATGTCCATTGTATGGCATTCAGCAGTGGTGGAGTTTACAGCAGACCACTGGAAAATGAAGTGGTTTGACTGGTTGTTAGCTCTAAAAGTGTGTGAGAAGAGAAGTAAATGATTCTTTGCCATTTTTATTAAAAATATATTTTTCAAGTTGTGTTAGTGGTTTGTTAATCCGTTTGGGAACAATTAAGAAATCTGAGCAGCCAAAGATAGTCTGCAGGTTAAATAAACATTAAACAGATCATTTCCAAATTAACAACTTGACATGAAAGATAAAAAGATAGACAACAATAATCTGTTTACATGACAATCGGCACAAATATAAGCACCCGATGTAACAAAATAAGATCCTAGAAATAATTATGGAGAAAGCTAATAACTATGGAGCGTTTCATTGAAACAAAATCAATCTAATACTCTCTTTCTCCTTTTCAAGGTTTCTAATTTGGGTATTCAACAAAGTTTATTGGGTAAGATTATTTCTAACTGAACAATGAGAAAGTCAGTAATTCTTCTTCTTTTCATGGTTGAAAGATTTTGTGTTTCACTGCTTTTGTCTTTCCTTTAATTACGTTAAGGTCACTCAATCTGCACCCAATTCGTTTACAGGAAATCTCAGCTGTAAGTTCTCTGACCGTTTCCTTTTCTGATTTTCATCATTTTTCTTACCGATAAAAAAACAAAATAGGTGTTTTAGTCATTTGTGGTGCATTAACAAATTTTGTTAGCGTGTCAGTTAATAGTTACAATAGTTACATTGTTAAAATGTTTTATATGTGGTTTTAAAATTTTTTTACTGAATTTGAACCACAATCTTCTTTTTCACATTAAGGCGTAGATATCTGGCCCCATCAAATGCATTCCTCTGCAGATATTTTAGGACATCTGCTGTTTACAGTATGTATCAGTCTTGGTGTCATTTTTAAAACTGTCTCTACTTGATGACTCTGAATTTACACTTTTATGGGCTTTCTTGTACAGACGATGAATTGGTCACAGTCAACACTCCTCCATTTGCTGAGTCAGTCACAGAGGGAGATGTAAGGTGGGAAAAAGGTTCGTATTGATCAGCTTAAATAAAATATTCTATTTTTTTCTGCATATGAAGTTGCAGAAAAAAATAGTTTTTTTTTCTGCAACTTCATATTTTTATGTCTGCTTTTGCTAAGGCGGCTTCACATGCTCTGATGGATCAACCCGCCGTCAACGCTGGTAAGTTAATGCAAGCAACTGGATCTGAAGAGACCCAAACATTGTCTTAAAGAGGTATTCATTCCCTTAAAACCCTTCCATGATTTTTCGTATTACAATCTCAAACTTTATTGCTTTTTAAGCATCGCCATAGCATGATGTTTCCACCATCATGTTTCACTGCCGGCATAGTTTGTTTAGTGATCTCTAAATTTAGTTTCTTGCACTGGATGTTGTTTTTGAAGACCATTAGAATAAGTTGAACTAAACGCAAATGTATGTCACACTGAAAAAATACACTTCACAATTGTGCACGACTTTGTGTTGGTCTATCACATGCAAGTTCCATAACATACACTGAAGTTTGTGCTTGTAACATAACAAAATGCGGAATAGTTCAAGGGATTTGAATCTTTTCCAGTGTACTCTAACACAAGCATCGATGTTCTGGTCAAACTTGTTACGTCATTAATTTGTATGCTAAATATGTTGTTTGCCTGCAGTTATTGATGAAGCAACCAAAGAGATTATCTACAGAGATTATGTGGACATCAGCATCGCTGTGGCAACTCCAAAGGTTTGGCTTCTAGTATTTAAAAGTTTATTTTGATTCCTATCACTGCTAAATTCTGGATAACTTTCACGTCATCTAAATCTGTTGTAGTTTTTACTGCTTCGTGCTTTTTACCCCGCAGGGACTTGTAGTACCGGTGCTACGAAATGTGGAGTCCATGAACTATGCTGAGATTGAGAAAACCATAAATGCTCTGGGAGAAAAGGTAGACGTCGTAATCTGTAAGCATTGCTTTGCTTTTTCCTATTACAGAGTCCTGAGAAGGTTTTGTCTTTTTGCGCCTCAGGCTCGTAAAAATGAGCTTGCGGTTGAAGATATGGATGGAGGAACGTTCACCATCAGCAACGGTGGCGTGTTTGGCTCCTTGTTCGGCACACCCATCATCAACCCCCCGCAGTCGGCCATTCTCGGCATGCACGGCGCCTTCGACAGACCTGTGGCCATCAATGGACAGGTGAGGTCTGCTGAGAGGAAAGGAATCAACATTCAGGGGAAAAAGTCGTAATACATAACAAATAATATCTGCTGGACTTCAGGTTTCTCAGTGCATGTAAAAATATTCACCCCTTGGATGTTTTACCCTTTTTGTAGCTTTTTGTAACTTTAAACACTTTTGAAACAAAAAAAAAGAAAAAAAGCCTTTGATGTCAAAGTGAAAAGTGATTTCTAGAAAATAATGACAATTAAATAAAAATATGTAATGTGAAATAAGTAATCTCATGAATATTCATCCTCGCCTTCAAGTGGATGCACATTTGTCTGCACTTTGATATTTTCGTGGGGAAGAAAAAGTTGCTTTTTGTCGATCACGATTGATTTGTGAAGTAATTGTATGAAGACGGTAAAAATGTGATCTGTTCTGGCAGGTCGAGGTCCGACCCATGATGTACGTGGCGCTGACGTCTGACCATCGGCTCATCGACGGCAGAGAAGCGGTCACTTTCTTGCGCAAGATCAAAGCAGTGGTAGAAGATCCACAGCTGCTGCTGCTGGACGTGTGACGCTGCAAATGCCTTATTACGCTTTAAAAATACTCGACTGCACTAGGCGAACCCATCAAAACCAAGATACACCCACATTAGCCCGCACAGCTGCTACTGTTATCAGAAACTCAGGCGAACTGGGCAAAGAATTGAAATGCTGTTGCAACATTTCTAAACTCAAATATTGTTTAACTTTTGGCTTCGGTTTAATCAGGACAACACTTCCTGTCTTTTATCAGTGATTTTCTTTTTAATGTTTTTGTCATATGTTGTGAAGAAACAACCTAATTAGACACACCTAATACTACCAATACCAAGCTAAAAGGCTTTCAATTAAGTTGGTCTTTTATCAGGGCAAAAAACTAAAATCTTACATTAATAAATAATTATTTCAGCAAATCCACTGGTGCCTTGAGGATTGGCAGCCCTTATAGTTCCTTTAAAGTAACTGCAATTGTTGCATTTTTATTTTTTATTTTAAGTTCATCATGTTGTCTAGGAGTATTTATTCAATAATCCATAACTCTGTTACCTAGGGAATAAATACTGTGTAACACGGAGGCTCGTTTAACCACTCTGCACAATGGAAAAGAGAGGAAAACATTAAAATAAAACTAGGCAGATTTGTGTTGATCTTAATAATGCAGGGTAAAGAAAAAAGAAAATCAGCTACTCATCTAAATTTGCCCATATCTGCAGTCAGAGCAGTGATTAGAAATATTAAAACCCCTACAATTTTGACAAATGAGTCTGGAGAATGTCTCACATTTATCCTCCCATAACACGGGACGGTAAGGGAGATAATAGTAATGGATAAAAATGTCCAGAGCTCAGAGTACAAAAACTGCTGCAAAAGTTGCAACTTGTATCTCCGTAGCAACCATTTATTTTAATGGATTTGGAGAAATCTTTACTAGGAGTGCCAGTCATACTGGAGGGCTCTGTTATTGAGTTTAAATGTTTGTTTTCTGCATCAAAATGAGATTCTGTGGTCTCAATTCTTAGATTTTGTAATAAAAGTAACATTTTTATTTTTATTCCAAAAAAATCATAAAAAATTTACATTTGCAGACCATGCCAAATCTGTCTGGAAATACAAATGTCCATACTTAGTTGCAAATTTATATTCTGGTAACAATTTTTTCTTTTTCTTTTTTTTCCTAAAGACTTGGAAGTATTATGGCGGCAAAAATGAAAGCACGCGCCTCAGGTAGCAAGCACCTCATTTGTCGATCTTTGCTGAAACATTTTATCTCGTGCCAAATCCGTCCCGCTCCTCCAGTTCTGATCAGGCGGATGAGCTGTGTGCCAAACGGTGGATCTTCAAAGCCCCATCGGGCCGCACGGCGCCACCACCACCACCTCACCTCACCTCCCCCGACTCTTGAGATGCTTCGAATAATGGGATCATCTCTGACAAAGTCTTGAGGGTTGCTTGGCCTTTTCTCCCACTTCACAAACACAAGCTCAAGTGTGTGCAGCTGGGTATGATGCCTCTTCAGGGTTTCATGTTTACTTTAATAATCGCGAGAAGGGGGTGACAATAGCTCCTAATGTATGTCTTTGTTTCTCTGCCAGAACCTACACAAATGTCTGAACAACTCCGTTTGGAGGGAAAACACAGAATTCATTACGAGACAAAAAAACACCCCCCCTCTCCCCCAGAAACATTCAATTACCATGAGAATACTGGAGGCTCTAATGGGTCCAAATACAGCAAACAATGACACAAGAGCCCCTTTAATTTAATTATTTACTTTTATGACGGCTCAAGATTCCATTAGCGCTTTTGAGATCATGCTAATTGGCCGCGTGTGCCGGGGGTGCATAGATATCTGAGAGGGTTTGTTGGCAGGTTTTTTTATGTTTGTCTTGGAAATTTGGCCAAATCTGTGAATTTACAATCAGACTGCTCAATAAGACGTGGGTTTCAAGTCTTTGTGTCCATTCAGATGAAAGATGGCGCATCAGAAATTGGCAGCTAGGTGTTTGTTTTCATTAAGCCACATCAGAGAGATAATTTACCTAAATTATTCTGTTTTGCTTCTCTTCTAAACAGGCTAATTATTTCAATCCCATTTTATAAGAACTATGTATGATCGGTGTAATTTAAACTGTTTTTTTAATAATTAAATGGCTGTTCCCGAATGTCTAAGATACTGTTTGTTTGTTTTTTGTTGATTTTTTAAGTTTTAAACACTTTGTTTTATGTTTTGCATTAAAGCATACTACTATAAAATCATTTTTGATTCAACTGGGGAGCAAATACTCTACATCTTCTAGGAAGTTGACGACAATAAATGGAAAACGACCTGCTAGGTCGCTAAATAAATTCCTCTAATTCTAAGGAATCTGGTCAACTATCCAGCCAAAATCATCGATTTAGTAGAGTTGAGGTCCAGGATTTGGAAAGACTATTCCAGAAGCTAAGCTTAATCTTAGTCTCTTTTTTTTTTTCACCCAAATCCAGTTTTAAATTGAATTTGTTGTCAAGTTGGACCCAGAAAGTGCTTCAGAGTCAGAGCATAAAAATTAAAACTTAATCAAATTAACGTGGATTAAAAACAAAAATTAAATGACACAAATAGAATATGTTAAATGATCTTAGGGAAAAAGGATGAAGAAAAATGTCTTCATGCCCAAACTGCATGGGCAGGTTTTGGTAATTGTCTGTATAATTTTGTACTCTGAATTACATGATGGATTATAAAATCTAACATAAATTCAGTTATTTGCTTTTAAATTTTATTAAAATCTCTCCATCCTAGGATGAAAAAAAATCATTTGGAGCTCCAAATTAGTAAATTTATGGCAGCAGTGAGAATTGTACTGAATTGGTGAACAATTTTAGCAAATAAAACCATTTACACATGGCACACATTCTTTACACGTGACACACAGAACAGGTACATTTCTGTCATTGTTTCCTTGTTGCCACTAGAGCCACCTGACAGAAACCAATTGGATATCACACCTTGAGACAATTCACCGCCACATCCTTCTATCCCGGCTCTGCAGCGCCTGCATGAGTAATGCTGAGCGTCCCTATTCATGAGCCTGCTCTTTCCTTTACAAACTGCTTCATTCAGAGCGTTCATTCAGCAGCATCTGGCCCTATTCTCCGTCTCCCTCGCCTCTTTTGATGTGGACCCCTGCTCCGTTTTTCTTCGCGCTCCTGTTCAGTTGTCATACCTGAAGATTGTTTTGGATTCGGAGCATGAAGCGGTGGACCCAGGACCGACGGCTCTGATGATGAGGGCCACGCAGCTGGTTGGTGTCAGAGGTTTACGAGTCCGTGACAGTCCTGGAGGAAAACCTGTTAAAGTCTGCAACAGCCTTGAAGCTGGAGCAGAAATATGCCTTCAACTATCTCATGCACTATGTCACTGAAACAAACAGAAATTTGTGGTTGTACTGTGACAAAATTAGCAAGGCACTCTACAGTACGTGTACTCAGTATTCTGCACCTTTAGTGCTTGCAATGAACTTCTAGCTACTGTACTTTCAAACAAAAGGTGAACATGATTTAAGCTAGTTTGTAACCTTCATTTCCGCTGTTCAACACTAAGAAGCAAATATCCACATGAATATATTTTTTAAGGTAGGAGATTTTGGTCTCACTGAAGGGATTGCGTGACCCCGGAGCTTCAACTGGAGGTTAAAGTTGACAGGGATTTTATCCAATTTGCACAGGGAGGAGGAAACCATGACTGCTCCTAACTGCTGACCGGCCTACAGGGAATACTCTACACAAAGTTAGCTCTTTATCTGATTTGTCACATCTGAAAGGAGAAAAGAGATAAAAACCACAAGAAACGGGAACAATAACTAAGAATGCAAGGATAAAGAAGTCAGTGGCATAAAAAACAGCTCTAAAACACAATTATATGGGGGTGCAAAACAAACTTAAAATGCTTATTACTGGAATTAGTGCAAAATGCCCAGATCAAGGCAACATTTAAAAATGGTTCATATTACCAAACTGTTTGTTGTACAAAAAATGAAGTGGTTCTCAACTAGAAAACAGAGAATTTCACCTTCCAAATTTGCAAGAATAAGCCTCTACCTCAAGATGAGGTGTTCAAGGAACTTCGGTTCCTCTAAGATTCCTGACACAAGCAGGGCTTTTGTGTCAGGGTAATCCCTCTGGAAGAGAAAACCAGGAGAGGCAAACCCCGAAACGTGCTGGAGGCAATGTCTCTTTTAACAAAATCCTTAGTGACCAAATAAAATTCCTCCAAAACTGTTTTTGGAGAACATAAAAGGATGCCTGCCCAACCTTTTTCATTTTAATGTTTAAAAAAAAACATACAAATTTCAGAAAAACAACCTTTCCTTATTAAATTATTCAAAAGTCAAATAAAAAATTTTTTTTTAAAAGTCATCAGTTTCAAAATCAATTTTTTGTACAGTTTCCTTTGTGAAGTCCCCCATAGTGTCCACTAGGGGGCGATGTTGACCATCAATCGCAGTCATAATTCTCGTCTTGACCGTCAGGCCTTTTTTTTTTTTTTTTTTAACTATATTACTTTCGCACAGAAACACAAAATGAGTTTGCATGTTCTCCTGCGCATGCGTGGTTCTCTCCGGATACTCGCTTCCTCCCACAGTCCAGAAATACGACTGTTAGATTAACTGGCTTGCTTATTGTGAAATGACCACTGGAGAGACTCTTTCTAAAATCTCTACATCCAGATAAAATAATAATGAAACAAAACATACAATAAATTGTGCTTTAAAGAATTCTGTCATATCCTGTAGCAGGATATGTGATGGGATTCCAATACCATTTTTCAAAATGGAGCCATTACCAAAAATAGTTATGAAAGATCCTTTTAACTAGACTTCAGGAGTGTCTGCACATCATACAGATAGAACAACCTGACTCAAATGCCATAAATTAGATAAAAAATCAAAATCTGAAGAGTCAGTGTGATTTGTCAGATGATGGAGCTGCAAAAGGTCATTGTACCGTCTCTCTGTGTTGTCTATATCCAGGACCTGTTTCACATCTGCTACAGAAACATGGATCCAAAAACTAACAAAAACCCCTCACACTTTCTTCATACAGTTTTTCAAACTGCTGCCATCAGACTAACAGTACCACATTAAAAGCAGAACCACCAGATGGCTACACGGCCTTCTGCCTCCAGCTGTTTAAATGCTGAGCTGCTGATAAGTGACTGCAGTTGAGACATATTAAATATGTGCAATAGTTTGATCTGTTATTCAGTCTGTGTTTTATTCATTAAATGTAAATAATTTGCTTCGGTGTGATCTCAGCTGTAGGGAGTTTTTGCGTTCGGACCGTGTTTTGGGAACTGAGATGCAAATTGTTTTGAAAGTAGACTATTTAGCCTTTCCCATCCAGTGTAGCGTTTCTGCTTTTCAGTGGCCCCATCCCTCATCTGTTTGAGTGTTTTACTCTGCAACACCTGAAATGTGCCTCCGTACTCCAGGGCAGTGACTCGTGCATGCTGGCTGGGCAGCATGCCATAACACCACGTTCAGGCAGGAATGAAAGATACAACAGAGGCTGCATTGTCTGGTAGCAGTATGGATTCACTGCAAAACATATGATCATAATATTGCAGATTAAACAATTAGATTGGCCCCGTGCAAGTCAGCTGTGATAACTTTCCTTTTCATACTGTGGCTTTCATTTGGATTTGTGGATAAAGCAGCAAACTGACAGACCTTCAGAGGGTTTCTTGAGCTCATGTAATGATTTCTCCAGCTGAATTGTATCTGTTTTCCATAAAGTGCAGTCAGAAATTCTGGATATCAGCCATTCTGTGTAAGCTTTCAGCTCGGAGAATTACCCAAAGTATCTGGTAGAGGCAATCAGTGATTGGCAGTAAGTAGTAGAGTGATAGGTGATCCTAGTCAGTTAAATATCTGCCATGTCTGCACATTTCACATTTTCGCTGCTGATCCAGGAATAAAAACGAAGCAATCAAGAGAGAAGGAAATGAAAGTGCGGCTGTCCTTCTCAGAGTTGTGCAAATCAAAGTAAAGACTTGATTCTGGCAATACGCCTTCATGGAAGAAAAAGTGATTACCCAACGTTTGATATTTGATCGCGATGGTGTCACGATAGCAGATCTCTGCAGAAAACTTGAAACAGTTGCTTATCAGAAGCATAAAGAAAAACAACAATGGCATGTACTCCCTCTTCGTTAGAAAATAAACTTTAATCTATTCAGGATATGCAGGTTCGTACACAGATACAGATGCAGACACTCAGCTTCTTTTTGCAGCTGTCTGACAGATTAGGAAAGACGGAAAAAAAGACAAAAATCACGTCAAGTGATTAACAAAGCATTTTTGTATGTTTCATGTATACAAAGCCGTATAAAACAAGTACAATGATGAAAACACAAGTCTAAAAAATAAGTGTGTAAACAATTTGTGAATATGTGCTTCTCATGACGCCAGCGCCACCACTAATCGGATCAACCGGTACCTGCCATCGTCGAGGCAGGGTATAAAATACTAAATAAAAAAAACAACTGTTCTCCCACTGGTGTATTTTTGTACTGGGTGCTTTAACCTAAAAGCTCTACACCTGTGTAATATGACTAGAATACGTAGGAAGACTGCAGAACTCCTAAGTCAATCTACGCAGGGATTTGGTAACAGAGCACCTTGTTGCTGTTAGTGTCAATCCTCTGGGCGTTCTCCAGCCGGATCGTCTACTTCCATTGGTCCCTTTAAGGAAAAGATGGATGACAGGCACAGTGGGTGTTTCCAGTCTCCCAATGGACAGAGCCAGCTCCATGTAGTAGTACTGAGGAAGCCCCACAACCTCAGATCTTTGGGCAAAAGTCTCCAGCCTGGAGCTCAAGTGCTCATTCAGAATAATTTTGCCAGGTATGGTTTTTGTTGTTGTTGTTCAGATGTCTGCCTCGGCAGTCAAAGTTCAGCTTGGAGGACTTTGAGTCCTCTCTTCTCCCGGGGTCTCACTTGGTTTCGGCGGACAGCTGCTCCAGCAGCGGGTTGGCCTCGCTCTCGGGTGTTTTCACGCTGTCGGTCCGCACTATGCAGGTGGGCCTGTGGAGGTTGAGCATCACCATCAGCTGCTGCCTCTCCAGACGGAGCTCCTCGATCTGGGCCTTCAGCTCAGAGTTCACCGTCTCCAGGCGCTCTGATTCCTGAAGAAAGACGTGGAACTATTAGACACATAGAGGCAGTGAAAGTAGTAAACTTAACACACTGATGTTTCTTGCAGAGTGAAAAAGTACTGAATTTGGTAAAAAATAAATAAATAAATAAATTTTATGTTTTTAATGACTTCCTAATCAAAACCATTCAATTTTGCAAGTAATCTATCCTTCTGAATGTAGTGCATATCCAGAAAAAAAATTAACTGCCAATTCCATAATTAAAAATGGTGATAAGTATTACTTTGATAAATATAGGCAAATGTCGATGCTCCCACAATTTACTAAAGTGCTTGAAAGAGGTTTGAACACAAATGTAGTTTTACGAGATACTTAAAGAGAAAACCACTGTTTTCAGAGATGAGGAGTCCTATAAGGTTTTGTGTTGGACCCTACGTTCTTAAAATTTATACAAATATTTCAATATCTGTGATCTTTTTTTGAGGGGGAGGTTGTGTTATGCAATTTGACAGACCCTATGAAGAAAAAATAATATTACAATTTTATTTTATAGTACTGTTTTTGAAAAAAATGCTGCCGGCTGTTTTTTTGGTAACCCCAAAAAAGACAGTCGCCTGTTTTTGTAATATGAGTAGAAACAGACTATATAAGACATCTTTTCTCTTTCTACTCTCTCTCTACTCATGGAGTTTTGTTACCTAAATTGTTGAGTTTGTATTTATGGACGAACGTTTGTATGTTAATCTTGAAATTAAACTAGCTAAATAAAACTTAACCAGGCGCCATAGTGGTCATTTTAATGGTGTAGAGCTGCATTAAGCTATTTCTGAAACTTAGTGAAACAAAGTCAGTTTAGTCTTGACCCCAACTTCTCTGCTGCTACTTGGTACATATGGCTGAGTCATGAACCCACCCTTTGGAGGAAGTCGGTGCGTTCCTTCTTTTTGTTTCGGCACCTCGCTGCCGCTACTTTGTTTTTCTCTCGTCTTCGTTTCCTTCTTTCTTCATCTTCGTCCATCTGCAAATAATCATGTAGGGACAGTCACTCCCTGTGTGTTCTGTATATTCTGACCTGAGCTCTTTTTCTCCCATCCATCTCGTTTGCGTCGCATATTTCCTCACCTCCGTCTTGATGGCCAGTGGCCTCTTCCCCAGCCTCCCCAGGAAATGCAGCGGCGACAGCATGGTGCCCAGCTGGTGAAAGTCTGCCAGCTTCAGCTGGTCGGTGAGGGTGGTGGCCGAGATGCCCGCCAGCGGGCCGAGGCTGGGCAGGGAGCCTGCCGCCAGCGAAGGGTCAGGAATCTGTCCCGGCATCATGTCCAACCCGGCCAAAGCCGTCGCTGTGGTTTGCGAGAGAAAAGAAAAAGGGAACAGGCAAAGATTAGCGGGGACGTTCACAGTCAAGCCACAGCAATTCCGTATTTAAATGGTTGTAAACTGCCGGTTAGGAGGTGCGACTGACTAAATGTACAGAAAAAGAAAGAGGAACGCCCATCCTGTTGAAAACAATCAAATGCATCGTCTGGAAAAAAATAAAAATCTGTCTTTGTCATCAGAAGTCTATAAATATAGGTTGCCAGTTCCAAGAATGCAATCGAAAGTCAACAGCTTTGAAAGCTGTGTTATCTTTTTAGTCAGATGCTGGTAAAAAAGAAAAAAAAAGAAAAGAAAAAAAACTCGTCACCGTCAGCAGTTACACACTCATTGATGTAGTTTTGCATGCAAAGGGAAGCCTGGGCAGCCTTCGCTCTAATCGCGTAAACAAAGCGGCAATGGCTCCAATCACTTTATTGCTTTTGTCCATTTCTTTTTTCTTTAGGAGGGAATCACAGAAGATCAAAGCCAAGCTGGTGCATTCAATCACCGCCCTTCTTCCAATAATTTAGGGCAGTTCTACAGGGTCTGACCACAGCCATCTTTAACGCAATCAGGGAGGAATTAGGGACACGGTGGGGCAGGAATAAAAAGGAAGAGGCTGGGGAATTAAGACGTCCCTCTAATTGCTTTGAGGTCGAGTTGAGTTGGAAAACCTCTGATGGTCAAATAAAAACCAGATGAGAACAGACTCTACCCTGCCCAGCCCTGTGATTTGAGAGGAGAAAAAGGAGAGGGGAAAGAAACGGGCAGAAACAAATAATTTTTCCACAAAAACACCTTCACACCTGAAGGTGCTGATCAACCCAAAGCTCGAGTTAACAACAGACGGAGATTAGCAAGAAAACTCCAGGGCTACGCCGAGTGTCAAAAGAGGCACATGATAGCACTGGAAGTTTGAGATTAATAGCTTTATTCACATTCGCTTCCTGAGCTTTCAGCTGCAGCTGAACCTCCACAGGTTCGCCTCCGACCGAACAAAGCCCCTCTCATATGGAACCAACAAAGACGCGTATTGTGAGGCGCTGCGAAAACAGCTGACTCTGCTGGTGGGTTTACTATCCGACAGCCTCAATGACTGGATTGAAAGTTAGACTATTTCTCTTTGGTCCTCTTTTTATCTCCCCCCCAACCAGTATAGTTTAAAAACTCAAGTCTATTATAAAGGCAGCAAAGGAGGTCATAAAACGCAGGGTTATGTAACTCGGCTCTGATGAGCTCCACCCTGCTTATGCACTAAGTCTGGTTTCACAGTTGGGACTGTAATGCATGATGGGGACCAAACAAGTGGATCAATACTGAAAAGATTTCAGGCTCTAGTGTAGATGTCACAGAACGTTGCACAAAAAGTAAATACATTGTAAACAAACCTTAGATAACTTTGAAATTCCCTGTGATTGGCTTCATCTTTCCATATAATAGTATATATTAAATATCTCTTAATTGTCCTTCATGACATTTCTGTTACTCCAGAAAATGGAGCCAGCAGTTCATGATTCACTTTTATTACTTAAGTCCTCGCAGCCCTTCCCTCCTCTGTCTCTTCCACTGTACATTTGTTCAAAGTTACACTACTTGGCAACCAATGTTTGCTTTTACTGCAGAGAAGAGGATTAAGACATAAAGAGAGAAAAAATAAAGTTCTTGCTCCCCACCCTGTGACAGTCCCAGGAGAGATTAGGAGGCGTATTCAAGGATTTCTCATTTTGCAGACAGGATGTCAAAGAACAAGGGGAACTGATCGGGAGAGATCCACTACATCAGCTGCAGACATAACCAAGATCTCAAAAGATCACTGAGGGTTTGGGCGTGTTTGAGCTCATTTCTTACCGATAAGTACAGATGTAAAAATCTGAATTTTTTGTGGAAGACTTCCGATAAGAGGTTTTTGTAATACTTTTAATTTGCCGATATCAATTTCACATAAAGAAGTGTAATAGAAGATATTTTTTAATGAACTTATTTGCCCTGGGAGGATATTATTTATTTATCTTAAATAAAGATGATGTCACAACATGTTTGAGAGCACATTTACTATAAAACTGAGTTTACAGCAATGACAATGCAAATGTAGCTCACAGCCAGAATAAACCTCAGACATCCTGGTGAGAAGTTATAGAAAGTTTTTATTTCATTTTTAAACGTCGCCACCGATACTAAAAATAGCTCAATTTGGGTCTTGTTGTAGCTCTGGTGTACATTTTTTTAATTAAGTGTGACGCAAATTAAAATAAGAGGCAATCTAAATTAACTCAAACACAGACAGGACTGATCAGAGCCAAACAAAAGCAGCATTTTAAATGGTCGCCAAATGAAAAATTCATTATCTGTAAAATAGAATAACAATTTCAGAGTAATCAGTTTTAACATTACTTAGGCATGATTTAATGCAACAACGTGTTCTTGAAAAATATTCTGAATGGAAAGTCCTTATTACTTTGTAGTCCAGCTTGTCCAAACTTGCAGTTAAAAGCCACCACATTTATTCAGCACGTAAACATAAACAGCACTACTTGTCTGCGTAGAGTCAAATCAGATAAAACAAAGCGATCTAGAGGCAGATTTGCCAGCAGCCAAAAGGCAAAGAAGAGTTTCAAGCTGCAAGTTTTTCCAGAAAAGTTCGTATTGTTCTATTCTTGGAAAGTCTGAGCAGAAACGTCGCTGCTTTTAACCTTCGTCTCAGAGTGTGAAAATCCCCCTCGCAAACTTGACAGCCATCTGAGCCTTGAGACATGAAACTCTGCAGAAGCCCCGTCTGCGTGACACGGGGGGGGGGGGGTAGTTTGCTGATGCGTGCCTTGCAGGGCATAATCACAATACTAAAGGATGAGTCAAAGTGAATTCTATATTTTTGAAAAGGAGGGTATTTCTGTGTGTTTTTTCCTGCCCTCCGAGAACCAGCTAGCAGTCAGTGTCTGGATGACGCAACTGCGTTTCAGCAGTGGAGCAGAATGAGCTATTGCCGCACCGTTCCAGGCCATCACCTACAAAACTAAACCAGTGAGTTTGGGTGCAGGAGCCGGAAGCGGAAATGCCGACTACTACGCACGGAGAAATGGAAGCCGACTCTATTCATTCTCTGGCATTCATCCCAAGAGAAAAATCTGTGTGATCTGAGTTAGCAGGAGGCAGGGGTGTGTGAAGAGAGGACGCCGGGGGGGGGGGGGGATTGACCGGGCAGGTAGTGCAGTTCACCGGTTTTGTCTACTCGCATAATTTATCCATCTTCAGCTTTACTAAACATGTCCGTTTCCTGAACGCAATTAGAGGAGCCGAGGAATTCAGGCTCCTACCTGCAGGCGGAGGCACGGCCAGGGGCCCGATATCCTTATTCAATTTAAAGGTTCAGCACGGGAGGGGTGGGGAGTGGTGCTGTAGGGTTCTGATACATTTTTAAATTAAGTTAAAAGTTTGTACTTTATCCAGTGGTCAAAGTATAAATGCAAAAGTTATAAATTACCTCAGACAAAAACCAGGTGATGGATGGAAATTTAGATAATGGAATTAGGGAATAAAGTATCAAACTATATTCCCTTACATACTTTTCCAAACTGTGTGAAAAGCCTGGGAAAGGGTGCAGGTTTCTCAAGGCTGCTCTAGTCTTACAAGCTTCTACTTTATAAAAGAAAGCTTTATAACTTTAAGAGTTTTTACCCCACAAAAGCACAGAATTTACAGGAATAAGAGCAGAAGAGAATCCGCAGCCAAGGCTCACTCTCTCAATCTCCAGGCCAAGGTCTTGGCGATCATCATTATCGTCTGCACTCAGCCGGGCCCTCGCGCTTGTGCTAAGTTACAGCATTTCGCAATCCTCCGGGGGGGAAAACCGGGGAGTTTGGCAGAGACTCTCCTCGAGGACAGGACACTTAAAACTCCAAATATACGGTATCAATGCGTCTGCAGCCCTTTGTTCTATTTTCACTGGAGCGTGGCGGCCAGACGCAGACCATGAACTAAAAGTCGACTGCGATCGAGAGTGGAAGTTGTGATCAAAACACATTTCATTTCAGCTTTTATTTCTTTAGATATTCTTTCCACAGATAGACGGGACAATTGTGAAGAGCTATTCTGTTTACATTTAATCTGTTGTCTTTGTTGATGATGCTGAAATACATGGATGAAGCACTTCTGCAAAACTAAGCCTAAATATTTTTGTTTTCGTTTAATTTTTTTTCCCCTGCTGTGAGATCATTGTCTGGAGCAGTCCTTGGCTTGCTTCATCCCGTTCAAACACACATCTTCACTGTGCATCTGGGTGGCCCTGGTTGACTTATTACAATGTTAGCATTTGTTTTGTTTTTTCTTTTGTTCCCCCCATGTTGTAAGTCAAGATTAGACCACACGGCAGCGAGTTCGAGCTCGGCTCAGACGGGGATTAAATTAATCAAAATATACAAAATGGAGACAAAAGATCTTTACACCATGTAGATGACTTCTGTGACAAATCTAAGGCTAGCTGTGAGCAATCCCTGACGAGCACATTCAGACAATTTGATTTAATCCAGCATGCTGAAGAAATCGCCGGGCATTGCGCAACGGCCGCTTGTCACTTCGCCGCTCTTTTCATACTTTGTCCTCGGATGTTTCCTCATCTGCAGCGTGTCAAGCACACACTTGCACAGTGCAGGCGCTGCTGGAGTGATCAAACAAGGTTCAGTGTCTTCGAAACCAGGAGCAAAAGATCAGGGTTTGGGTCAATATTTTCTGACAGGGGTGCTTTTTGTCTAAATAGAAAAAAGAAAAAAAAGAAAAACTGGCTGCTGTCCCAAAATGACATTCAAGAACTCTGGAAGTCATATCTATGAAAAAAAAAAGAAAGAAAAAAAAAGACATTTTTCTTTCAGGGTTACACCTTTTTGGGCGTTCATGTCGAGCACTGTTTTCATAAACCATGTGGAAAGGCTTATGAGGAGCTAATACTGATAATGTGATACCCAGAGCAGTGAATAGCTGCTCTCCCAGCAGTAGTATTAGTACCACTGAGCTGTTGCATACTTGGCTCGCTCGCCTGCAATGCGTCTGCCGTCTATTCAGCGAGCTGGAGCGCAGCCCGGCAATCCTACCTCTCCGGAGACGCTCTGGAAGGCATTTCTATTTAAAATAAACTCTGTGCGCCCGCGTCCAGCCTCCGAGGCCCCCCCACCACCACAACCGTCGGTGCCCGCGCTGCTCGTCGGCTCGCCAGCCCTTTCCCATTAATCCACCGCAGTGTTCCACTTATGCGGAAACCATCTCACGGATGTGTCCGGGTAGGAGCTGGGGCATTTAAACCCTCCACAACACACACAATCAGACACAAAGGAAATATATATGCACATATGCGTATATATTTATAAAGCGTGCAAATAGTTTCCCCAGTGAGCCGTTTATATTTGTACAAGCATGCAACTGCACCAGGTGATGGGACTTGCCTGCAGGGTGAACCTTTGAACTTGTAAGGGATGAAACCAACACAAAGCAACAAACACAAGCCACCACAACAAATCTTCTTTAATGTTGCACACATGACCTTTAACCTTCAGGCCACTGAGTGCAGAGATGCTGGCCAAGACACAAAACGTGTCTCTTTCCTCATTTAGCATTCGGCCGATTCAAACTTGTACACGGTGACAAGCCAAAGCAAAGAAGAGCAAGGCTGTCTGAGCTCACAGCCTCAGCTGAAACTTCACACTTCATTTACATCACTCATCTCTCAAGTTGAATTAGCCAAGACATGATTTGTCTTTGTGTCTGTGTGCAGTGGGGCAGAAGTTGGAACTCAAGGGAGCATCTCAATTAGAAACAAAGCAAACTGAATAGATTTGATATGCTTCATACTTACTCAGAGGGAACTTGTCAGTCGTCTTCTGTCAATGATGAACCGTGTTTGGACGCCCTGCAGGAGTAAAGAGGATATTTGTCACAATTCGGAATTTGCATGCTAACTAATCAAATGTATATTAAAAAAAAACAAGCAAACAAACAAACAAACAAAAAAAAACCCGAAACAAATGAGAAATAAATTAAATCCCATGTAAAAAAATATATAACGGCATCAGCCAGAAATGCACTGAGAAATCAGTTGGGGACCACAATCATTTCCTGTCGCACTGCTCCCAAGAAAGTCAAGTACAAAACCGAGGCGCACGCAACAGAACGTCTCATGCATCAACTCTGTCACAGGAACATGTTGGATCTGCCTTGACAACCTGCTTATTTTTAATTATTCTTTGAATTTGTGGTCATCTTGTATAACCTCTCACTCAACTGTAACTGCAGTCAGCGAAAACAGGTGAAATACAGTTTTCAGAAAACAGTAAACTATTAGAATGAAATATACAAGAGGACTACTGGTCATTCATGATTTATGAAAACACATAGTAATATGGAATAGTTTAAGTGCAAGGGGAGGAAATGGATTGTTTATGGGTGCATAATTGGAGTCAGAAGGGAAAAAATTAGACATATTCATGTTAGTTCTGCATGCAAATTTATTCAGAAGAAAAGCTCACTTTATTTTTATGGCAGCTACCATTATTTCTCTCTTTGACTAGCTCTTTCTGTGTGCCCACTAAAGCTGCACAAGTTTATGAAAATAAGTGATTGCAATATCTTTGTTGAAGATTGTGACAACAATTTTGATTACTATTAATACACCTTTTCTAACTAAGAGCTGCACAACGTGCATCATCTGAGTATCATCATCTGAGTGTCAGTGTTTGCATTCATAAGATTGCAAAGGATTGTTTATTTCAAATTGTGATGAATCACATTCTGAATCTCAATAAGACATTCAGTTTGTTGGATGAATGTTGAAGGTAAAGTAGCAGAGATGTTCTCTGTTAATGGAGAACATCTATTCCCAGAGATCACTATTTCAGTTAACATTATCAGACTAAACATACAGTAGAAACACGTTGTAGAAATTACAATTGCTTTTCTAAATGACAGTTATGACTAACTCTATAGTATAAGAGGACATTACAAAGATGATTGTCATTCAACTCATTCTGCATTTCTAATTCATACTGCATCAAATGAATCTGTCATTTGACAGCATTTTTTACATGTTTTACATCCTTCTTTGAGGCCCATAGGACTTTTTTTTATTTTAAATCTAATCTAAGACTAATTTTACACCAGGCACTATTTGCTTGTTGTAAAGCCAGATATTCTATTAAATATAATAATGGTTCTATTTAAAAGAACCATTTTAAATCTAAATTTTCCAAAATTAATATTAAGTAGACCTGCAAAACCTACCTAACCTTTTGGGGAAAAAAAATATGTGAGAAGAGATTTCAATGTTTTAACAATAACTACTATATATAACTTGCTTGCTTAGTGGTGATATTAAAGAGCCGCGATTTTATTACCTATTTGGAGTTTCAAAAGAAAGAAAAGCATCACTGTTTCCTACAAATATGGAAGGCTGTGGAAAATCCATTTGTAGATACTTCACAAAACTTTTCCTTTTCCATTTATATATGACTACATTCAAAATGATTATTGGCCAAAGTTAGTAGGAGCCACTCTAGAGGGCCTCTGGAATCACAGGTTCCTGATCCCAGAACAAGATGAATATATGTCTAAACCAGGTCCACTTATAACTGACAAAAATCTAAATCAGATCAATGTGTTAAAATTTGGTCTGTTGCTCAGTAGGTCACAATAAAATGTACAAAACAAAAGAAAAATTAACACAAATGGATGCATTAAAGATTAAAAAAACCTAAACACTCCTTTATTATTTATGGTGGTATTCTGTCAATTTCAGCAGGGGGTTGTTTTTGTAGGGGCCCTTATTAGAAAGCAGTGACCGGGCCCCCACAGTGCCTCAAAACCGTCTCTGCTACTGGGCGTCTAACTGCCGCAGCACTCGGCTAAGCTAGCGGGCAACTTCTCCACAACCTGCTCTGTGAGAGAGAGAGCGAGAGTGTGTGTGTGCGTGCGTGTGTGTGTGTGTGTGTGTGTGTGTGTGTGTGTGTGTGTGTGTGTGTGTGTGTGTGTGTGTGTGTGTGTGTGTGTG